>SRMA01027003.1:164315-295071 GCA_007224835.1 Danionella cerebrum
TCCATCAGCACTGTTGACCACAGTATGAAATAAAAAGCTAGCATTCCACCAAAAGATGGCGGTAGATATCAGAGCACGCCATGAACTACACACTCTTTGTTTGACACTAGAGCTTTGAGACACATGAGTTTTTTTGCAAGAAGTGCAAAACAGTGTTTGTATTTCAAGGCTGATTTTAATTACCGTATTTTTCGCCATATAAGATGCACTTTTTCTTCCCCAAAACTGAGGGGGAAAAGTTGGTGCGTCTTATACGGCGAATACAGAGCGCCGCGGAGGGCGGTCACGGCCGTAGGAGAGGCGTAAGAGAGGCCGCGGCTTCGGCCTAGCTCCTGTTATGGTAAAAATATACCTTCTCAATTGATAATAAACTCTGGAGACCGTTTGAGAGAGAGAACACAGCAAATGCGGCTATTTATTGTAAAGATTTAGCAGTCTCAACGCATTTCCTACACATGTGTTATCTGCATTGGAAGAAGAACCTCGAGCCTCTCAAGCGCCGGAAGAAGGGCGGAACTGAAGTATGACGTGTGCTCTTACAAGTTTCTCAAATTACATTTCTCTAAATGACCACTAGATGGTAGTAATATATAGGAAAATTCCCATCACACTCCGGAGCCATCTCTCCTCGTCGATCCTAAAATAAGGCGGATCGTAAGGAGCAGGTATGAAACATTACAGCCTTTTTTTTGTTACTTTTACTGTTTACTGACTGTTCATGTTACATGTTTGGCATATAATTGTTCTTAAACTGCTGTTAACTTTTACACAGTTGATATAAAATATTTTACTACGGTATTTGGTTCAGAATCTTTTTTTTCTCGATCGTCCTTATTTAAAATTGGGTGCGTCTTATATGGCAAAAAGTACGGTAATTTCACAACACAGTTGAACAAGCTAACTACAGTGAATACAAGGTGGAAAACTGAAGCGACCTTTTTGCCACTTTTTGCAAGAGTCTGTGACAAATAAAAGAAGGTTTTCTGAAGTTAATAATATGGAAATATAAAAAGAAGCAATATTTAAATGAAAATGCAATATGCTGAATATGTCAAATTAAAAATGCATTTCTCTATTTACATTTTCATTTCTCCATTACATATGTGGGTAGCTGCAACATGTCATTCCTGAAATAATTTTTGTGTATTTAAGACTTTCCAGGGTGGCACGGCAGCACAGTGGTTAGCATTGTGATCTTCCAGTTAGAAGGTTGTCGGTTCAAGGCTCGCTGGGGACCTTACTGGAAGGAGTTCTTCTCATGGGTACTCCAGTTTCCCCCACAATCCCAAAAACATGTGTTTAGGTTAATTGAATAATCTACATTCCCCTTAGGTGTGAATGTGCATTGCCCTGTGATGGACTGGTGACCTGTCCAGGGTGTGACCCCTGCCCAATGTGTGCTGGAGATAGGCACAGGCAGAACCCCGTGACTCAGAAAGGGATAGGCGGGTTGGAAAATAATGAACAGACCTTTCCAAAGATGAAATTAACTTTTCTAACTTTGAAACATGCATTTTTCACCAATTTGAATGTCTTAAATTGTCTGTGTGTGATGTGAAATCTATTTGAAGTGAAAATGGAGGATTTTTTTCTTAACTCAGTTTGTGAAACATTTTAATCACGACTTTTTCTTTATATTTAACTTTTGCTCGTGAAAATGGCGTATATTTAGCAAGTCACAATGACAATTCATTGTGTTCTAATGAAGGACTTCTAACGAAGCTGTTTTTTTTTTTTTACTAAGTCATCAAATGACTTGACCGCCACCTTATATGACATTTTTTGATGTTTGATCACAAATCTAAGAAGAAATTGTAATATACCCACATCTCTGGTTGCATTTTACTCTATCTTGTCATAAAAACAACATTTAAATATACTTTCATAAAAAAATAAATAAATAAAAATTCTTTATGCGACACCAAGAAAATAGAGCTGTGCAATTTATCAACTACCCATGTGTAATTTTATAAAAAAAATAAAAATGGAATTTACAGCTTTAGTTTCAGTGTTTTGTTGCAAAATGCAAAAGTTTCAAATTGAATATGCGTTACCCAAATTCAATTGATATGCCTAGCATGTAGATGCAGTAGTGGTGGCAAAATGATTATTGGTTGTTCTGAATGCTATTAGACATACGGTTTGGGAACACAAGATGTGCATGATCAGCCCATGGGCTAACTCTAGAAAAATTCATTGTGAAGGTCAAAATGCGTTAGAAACTTAAGGTATATCAACAAATTGTAGCAAAATGGTCATTTCGATGCATTATCCACTTTCATTTAATTAATTTCAGGAAAGTCCATTTTGAAAATTCATTCCAGGTCCACCATTGCCTTCATTTAGTAATTAATAAAAGTGAATTTTGACATCTACACCTACCTTTTTTCATTATCAAGCTTTTTTTTTCAATCTAGACACTGATTCTAAAAAAATGTTTATAATATTAATTTATTTAGCAAATATAAAGGGCAATCATTTTAGTCAAAGTTGTTTAGATCTGTTGTGTTTAAAGTGCCAGAACACCCCTGAAACTCAGGAGGGTGCTTTCACACCTTAAAAACCCAGGGGAAAAGGGGTGTGGTCAGCCTAGAAGTAATAACATGACAGGTTTTCATAAAAAGAAGATTGCATAAAACAACTGCAAATTTTTGCGAGATGATGAGCCGCATAAAAGTGGATCGTTGCTCTGATACTACTTGGATTTGCTATTTACCGTCTCTGGTGATCATTGTTAACAGTGGGAGCACAGTCAAACATCTGTTTATATTGTGGTACCAAAATAAAGTGCAAAGTGTGTCTACATTATAATGACTGAATGAATGTGTTTGGTTAACAAAACTCTACAAACATTTCAGGATTTGGGCCAAAATGAAAATGAACCATTTATTCAGCAGACAGAGAACAGTGTATACAATATCTAAAAAGTGATCCTTTAAAGAGTGCCACCATCCATTTGAACATTACCTAATATTTATGGCATACGTCATAACGGTTGAGGGTTTACTCTGAAGAGAGTAATAAAGAGTGATTAAAAAAGGGGCCAAACAAGTGTGAATATTGAACCAGCTTTCAGTTGCTGGTGGGAAAAATACTAATGATGTAATGTTTGTATAAAATGCTGCAAAGCTATTAGACCTAAGCCAATGACAAGTTTGAACGAACATTGTCTTCCTCCAGGACATTTTATCATCAGCTTCTTAACATATGTGTGCCCATCACAGAGATACACATTCTACAACAGTTGTTACAGGATCATATAAGAAAAGATTCCATGGTGTTTCTTTGAATACCGTATTTTTCACCGTATAAGGCGCACCCAATTTTAAATGAGGAAGATCTAGAAAAAAAAGATTCTGAACCAAATACTGTAGTAACACATTTTATATCAACGGTGTAAAAGTTAACAGCAGTTTAAGAACAATTATATGCCAAACATGTAACATGAACAGTCAGTAAACAGTAAAAGTAACAAAAAAAGGCTGTAATGTTTTTATTCGAACTCCAATAATTCCTCTTCGTCACTGCTATCAGAAATGAGGAAGGACAGATCCACGCAGTCATTGTCATCACTTTCTTCCTCACTGGTGTCAAATAAGATGTTGTCTTCTGTTCCATTCAAGGCATTACTAATGCCACACTTCTTAAATGATTTTATAACAATGTCCTCCTTCACGGAGTCCTACGCGCTATGGTAGGATCGACGAGCAGATATGGGCAATGACGTCAGCGCGCTCCGCCGGGTGGAGCCGATGGCTCTGGAGTGTGATGGGAATTTTCCTATATAATACTACCATCTAGTGGTCATTTAGAGAAATGTAATTTGAGAAACTTTTAAGAGCACACGTCATACTTCAGTCCCGCCCCTTGAGGAGGCTCGAGGTTCTTTTCCAATGTGGATAACACGTGTGTAGGAAATGCGTTGAGACTGCTAAATCTTTACAATAAATAGCCGCATTTGCTGTGTTCTCTCTCAAACGGTCTCCAGTGTTTATTATCAATTGAGAAGGTATATTTTTACCATAACAGGAGCTAGGCTGAAGCCGCAGCCTCTCTTACGCCTCTCCTATGGCCGTGACCGCCCTCCGCTCCGCAGCGCTCTGCATTCGCCTTATAAGACACACCAACTTTTCCCCCTCAGTTTTGTGGAAGAAAAAGTGCGTCTTATATGGCGAAAAATACGGTAATTTCAGAGATAAGTTACGTGAGCAAGCATTCTTTTTAAATGACTAATGGATTTGTTTCTTGGCTAATCAGCCTTAATCACTACTCACTAAGTGCTCTTAAAATTTGGTTAATACAGTGGTAATACATCAGACTTAACAAGTGGATTGCAGAGCAGAACTGTTGGTGGTTGTTCGTATCTCAAATTTTTTTTTTTGCATCTTTTGCATCTTATTTTTGAATTCACAGTCGTAATTGTAAATAATTCAGGTGATGCAAATCTTCCCTTACTCTTGGTTTTGTGTGGGTTTCTTCCTCCCCATGCAATTGTACGTTTCAATGTCGGAAACATTGTAGCCCGCATTCTGAAAGTTTGATTGTCCCCACCAAATATTTCACTCCCTCCTTTTTCGGGATTTTCAATTGGTTATGTACTTTCCCATGTCCTATCACTGCTCTTTGAAACAAGATTGACAGTCCATAGGTTAGTCTTCACCAAGCACATGTTTCAGCAATAAACTATGTTTACATCACACAAATTAAATACATCACCCATCATCCTCTCTCCCCATGTGTAAATACCTATGGTTAGCAGAAAAAAGCACCACTACACATACACTGTGTGTGGGATGAAGAGTCTTCTATTGAGTAGCTTTACAAAGGTGCCAGTTCTCCAGAGTCTGTCTATCCAAACCAGTGAAAAACAACATATCCCTGCACTCTGCAAAGACAAGTAGGAAAAGAAATGGCAGGCTTTCCTCCATTACTGCGGTTCAGGCGAAAGGGCACTCTGTGTTCCCAGGATCATTCATGGTGTGGAACCGAACTGAAAAAAACTATTAGGGCAAGCAAGTGGAAAGAATTGGATACAAAAATAATCAAAAGGCCCTTTCCTTAGGAAAATGGAAAACTGATGCTGGACTGATGGGAAAGTTCGGTCAATGATGAAATCACGGCCATCATTTTCTTATCTTAAGATCCTTTTTTTACTTTGATGATGTAATCTTGAGGAAAATCAGAACTTCAGAAATGTCTCAAGGGGTTTCCACCAGCACCCCCAATAACCACCAACACCTCGTTCTCACCGGATTTTAGCCTCACCTCTACATTGACCCGTTATCAAGCGTTTGTTTCACTATTGAAACCCACACTCACCCCTGCATCTGCTTTTCTGTTCTCCACATTTACTCCTGGCCTCCTGAGATCTTAATATCCTGGTTGGCATGTCTTTGTTTTTGTACTGTTGGTGTGTACAAGTAATACAAAAAGTAATTGTTTGTTACTGAACTGAAGAATTTTATTGATTACATTTTATATATATATTTCTTCTTTAAATGAATTTCATTGAAATTGGGACCGGGTGATATATTGACTGATAAATCACCTGAGTGAATTTAGTTTACATTGGTTAGTTTGAACGAAAGTCTAACTCTAGAAAACCGCCAATGCTCCCATCTCGGCATTTTTTATTACAACCCCAGTTTCTTTTTTTACAAATATTTTTTCATTAGATTACACATCAAATCCAGAGCAAACCTGAAATTGCAATTATGACTATTACATCGTTTTTTTAATCCAAACATTGAGAACGTTGAGAAAATAAAAATTCATACATCCCCATAAATTCAAAAACAAGGACAAAAAAACAGGTGAACTTTTTCTAAACCTCAAACACTGTTCCAAGCACTTTTTGTGAACTTTGAAAAACAAAAGAAAAATGAAACTGAAAGACGAAAGTGCATTTTCTCACATTTTAATTTGAATTATATTGAATTATAATGTTCAGGTAAAACCAAAAATATAAAAACTAATAACCTTTTTGAAAGCTCACATTATATTTGAAATCAAATATCAACAATAGTTGGGTTGGGTCCGTCCTAGCTAATTAAAAACAGACATTGTTGCATGCAGAGACTTGTGAGGGTCAAAGTCTGTTGCTACTAAAGGTCAGGTATACGGCCAGTTTACGTCAGCACCTCAAACTGCCTTCCTTTGTTTGGTGATTGTTTGAAAAAATGTTTAAATGGTTGATGGTATAAAATAAAAGATTGCTGTAGCAAATATTGTTTGCAAATATTGTCTTCCTTGGGGTGGACATTTGTCAAGAATATCGTGGATAGATCTGAATCTTTTCATGGCCAACCCATAGTGCTTCTTCGTGAACTTCACAGAAGTCCTTCAAATGGAAGACCTCTTATTACTAAAATCTACTGTCCACCTTATCTCCGGGGGTTACTGCTGCGGCAGTGTTAGTGGTGGAGGCCAGAGATCAGACAAATAACAACACACTCCTCAGGCCTGGAGTGTCCTGGTGCCCCGTATGTCTGAACTTGGTGTTTGTGCTAGTCAAAGTTGGTGTCCATAACAGAGGTCCAACAACAAAACAGAGCTCAAGCTCTGATCTAGGCCCCTCTTTACCACATGAGTGCTTTAGCCTCCCAGAGGAACAGTCCCCAGTTGGTGCACTTTCCAGCACACTTATTACAAAACCCCAAGAAAGCCGAGAACTCTGCACTTTTCTGAGAAACTTATTTCCGATCTTAAGACACAGGGAAGCCTTGTTGCATCAATGTTTAACACAGCAGAAAAAAGGTTTAAAGCTTGTTAATGTTTTTAATTCATGTATCTATTTTTTGATTGTTCCCACAACTGTGAGGCTGTGCTTTTGCATTACTTGCTAGTTGAGGTTATAATAGCCCTTAACTTTCAGCCACTCTGGCATTATGTCTAGTCTCTGTATACCAAATCTGAGCCCCAACCCCTTGACCAGGAACCTCCAGAAACATCTAAAATGGCCGACATCATCCAATTGATTACAGTCCACCTTAACTTGATGCCTTGAACGCAATGAGAAAAAATGAGCATGAAACAAATGGCTTGGGAGATAGACGCTAAATACCACTTTTTCATATCTGCAGACCACTAGGGGGCCACAAAATCAAAACTCTGCATACTGTTTACAAACTTGTCCCGACTTGACCAGGAAATGAAGGATTGACAGAGGTTCTACGAGTTCTTTGAGTTTTGGATCACTCCATCCCTGGAAAAAATGCCGAGAGAAAAGTGTTTTTCTTTAGAAATGGCATTGTGTTTATCGAATAATTGTAAACGTAACAGTGTAAAAAAAACTGTGACCACTCAGTGGCTTTACATTGGGTACAATCTGCTGGAAAATGAACTCAGACTTGACTGAACAACATAAGACACAACAAGAGGCTTGTCAGATCTGCTTTATGATCTCAAACAGCGTTTGCATTCCAACCATCCAGGATGTCTTGATTACATCTTCTGGTGCAATTGCTCTTCCTTGCTTCATATCCTCTTCTCTTGTTTTATTTTCAGCAACCAGTAATCAATGCTTGAGGTGAGGACAAGTTGGGGGTATTGAAACCGCATTTTATAAATTAATTATTTTGGAGACAGGTAGAAAATTTGTGTAGCTTTTGATCACCATCCTTGTTTTTCACCTATTATCTCCCAGTAAGTTTTAGATCAAGTTGGGTTAAGGTTTAGAACTTTTGTATTCATCGAATTAAACAAACCCCAACATCCATATCCAGGAAATGTTGGAATATAAACCCCAGATTGCAAAAGGTCTGACAGTAATGAAGACAAAGGTGCTGCAAAGAGAGAGGGACCACCGGGTAAAGGAGAGAAGGGTCTGATAGAGACTGTGATAAGCGTGAGGCTTCTACCTCTTACACGGTGTCAGCAGGTCCAGACAGATCTGCTAAGAGCGTGACACACACAAGCACCCGCCACACTGAAGCAAGGCATTCATCTCCTACTCCAGGATCAAACAGATGTACAGTAGTCAAACATGCTAAAAAAACTTTCAAGTGGGTTTAATCTTAATTTCATTTTCATAGTCTCATTAAATAATTGTGATTTTGACATTGATTGACATTGGCACCCCGAGACACGAAATTAATCAGTTCCAGAGTGGCTTTCGTATCTTGAACATCTCTGTTAAGGTCTTTGGGGTGTGTTGTGGAGGAGAAGGAAAAATTCTTTGAAAAATTCTTGAAATGAGATTTATTTTATTTCTTGCTGGCGATCAGAGAACGTACAACTAAACCACAAGTCATCTGACTGGAATCCAAAAAAAACAAGGAGAACGCACCCACACCACAGAGCAGGACCAGACCGGACCTGAAAGGTGGGTATCCACTGGAACAGAGTAGGAGATTAGAACAATCTATAGAGATACTAGAGAGCGACTCACGGAGTGTGAACAATCTTCCGACACAGGGCGGAGAGAGAGGCACCGCTAAATAGGCCGTTGATTAACCAGAATGAGAGACCGGTGAGCGCAGAGGTGCCGCGGCTCAAGTTGATGAGCGCGCCCAGAAAACAATCGTACTGATAGAGAGACAGGTGAAAACTCTTCAGATACTCTACAGAACTGACAATCTCGTATTGTTAATGTAATAAATGATAATAAAACACGTGCAAAATACGTAATAAGTACACAAATGTGAAACCTTACCTTGAGTGAGGCGATGTGTTGGAGGAGGTGGAACGGATGGCAGAAAACCTTATTGCGCTACGTATGAAAGTTAACTTTCTCAAGATATTTCATGAATTACAAACACCAACACGGTTTCAAGCACAAACGCAGACAGTATTCGTGTGTCACAGGGTTTCACGTTATAAACATTATTTCTTTTACGACACCTTGACTCTAACTTTTGTTATAGCCCATTATTGGTAATCTATACTTAATGTCTTTCAAAGCATTTTTATCTTATTCCAAGTACAAAAGCTTACAAGTAATACAAAACATGTGATGTAGTTCTCTTTCAGTCGTTTACTTCGACATATGACTTCTCACAACTCTCAGATAGTTGGTTGTTAAGACTCCCTCCTTTCTTTCCCTCTCTTCTCCGGCAGGTAAAGATGCACCTTCCCTTTTACAGTATGAAAACTCTTGCCAGAAGCCCTTTTCTAAGTTCTTGACATGCTCGCCAAGCACCCCCCCTACAGGTCCAGGGGTGCCCTCCTTCAGAGCCGCCCGCTTACTACCCAAGGAGGGCTATGCTCGCTAGAGGAGTGGGAACTCCATTGTGATTACACAGAACACAGCTCTAACTGTGATTACAGCCTTAGCAGCTCAAGTTTACATTTGGCCCCTATGGAAGGACTCCAGCAAGCCGTTTTCAAGGGGTTCCCATAGTTGTACAATTCGACATACATCAAAGTGAGTGATAGAAAGGGAACGTCTAGGTTACTTTTATAACCCCCCATTCCCTGAAGTGGGGAACGGAGATGTATCTCCCTTTGTCAGGCCTTTGAGGTCAGTGAATCTGAGTTGCCGAGAGGTAAGCATGGGTTTGGCTCCTCTGAAAATAAGAGAAAAAGTGTAGGCTCCCACTTTTGCTATAAACTTAGTTGGTAAATGAATTAATGACCTGCTCATTGACCCGGGTTGCACAAGCAAGGTTAAGATGTTTTTTTTTTCATTATATATAAGTAATTACCCTGAGCATTATGCCA
This sequence comes from Danionella cerebrum, assembly GCA_007224835.1. Lineage (NCBI taxonomy): Eukaryota > Metazoa > Chordata > Actinopteri > Cypriniformes > Danionidae > Danionella > Danionella cerebrum. The sequence goes on from SRMA01027003.1 coordinate 173,976, forward strand.
TTTTACAAATTATAATGCCAAACATATTCATATAAAAGAGACATCCATAGATAAACACAAATTTATTGTGATAGATTTTTTGTTACCATGCAAATTTTAATGAAAAGCCACGACAGAGCAACCAACAAGGACTACCGAACGACATATAATGGAGGAAATGATGAGGTAGGTTTTGAGTAGAATATAAAGTAATCTTTTAGGCAATACCATATTCACTGTAATGGGCAGGGCATGAGTTCCGAATCACCAGTTTGACACTGGGCTTACTTTATAGTCTGAGGATTTCCATCTTTCCGACAAAGTCTATTGATGATCGTTCATTTGAGTGTTTCATTAAGATATGGTTCTTAAGAGTGATTAAAATGGAAAAGCACATGTCAGGGGCACGCCTGTTAGTAATGCTAGGAACTCAGCCAGTTGTGTTTCCACTCCTGATTCATTTTCCCATTGTGGTTTCCATGTCTGTTTTATTGAGCCTGTTAAAACTGGAAAGCCACATGATCCTCCTTTGTATAAAAACACAGAAAAAAATAAATAGTCTTGAGGTAGGAAGACTGGATATATCCGTATCTCACAAATTGCATTTATAAAAGCATTTCACATTAATCTTCTGCACCCCCAGGTTTAATCAACCTCTTGACTGTGTCTCAATAGAGATTGTGTCTCCAACAGTATTTTATAAGGCAACCGCAGCAAGAAAAACTTCCTTTTTCTTCACTTAACTGACCCTGGAGCCAGAAGCTGTGTTTCCTCTCATTTGGGAGTTTAAAGCTTTTATTCTTTGCCATTTATTGTGTATTTTCCAGCGCTGGCCTGTAATTATGGTGAATTATCAGGAAGCAGAGTTTCCAGTGGTTTACGAGTCTAATGACTTAGAAACAACATTGAACAAACACCTACGGACATTTGTATCTTGCTTCTAGCAGTGATGTTTTCTGTTATGGACTGACATTAGTTAGGTTCACAGGAATGTGGTGATTGATAAAAGCACAGGGACAGGGATTTCACACTTCATAACTGCATTGTAATGCCTACTTTTGTGTGAAAGAAATTTGCTCTTTGTGTTTTCACATTGAGAGGTCTCTATAAATGTATAATTGAGGATAACTTTGGGCAGGAGCAGCACACTTTCTTTTTTATTACCTAAAAGAGAAAATGCTTAATCTTCTCACATAATAGAACTAAGGCAGCCACTTTGATGTACAAAGTTATCTAACCTCACCTTCTCTGAGTCAAGCGACAACACAGTAGAAGAAACAAATGTCTTTTTTTGTCTGATAATGTTGTAGTGGGTGGTGAGAGAGACATGGACACACTGGCACTGTTAAATTTCACTCAGGACATTTATTAAAATACATGGCACAATAAATGACTAAAAGTCACTCAGACATTGGGTATGGTAGTGAGCAGGTCACACAGGGCGGGCTCCCAGGTAGTGCGCTGGGAGTGCCTTCACCCCGATCAGTCCAGTGGCGTGTGGGTTTCCTGACCAGAGGTGCATCGACTCCTTGTCAGGATATGGTCGGCACGGTTCTCCCGGGGACAGGAATCTAGCCGTAGCCCAGTGACACAACTGCCCTGGCAGCGACACTCCATACCTGGACGATGGGCACATGCTGGACTCCTTTGGTTCCTGGTGGCTCTCACGACATGTCCAAACCATCTCAATCTGGCCTCTCTGACGTTTTGTCCAAAACAACCAACCTGAGCTATCCCTCTGATGTGCTCATCCCTAATCTTGTCCATTCCTGAACTGAACCTCAACATCCTCATCTCTGCCTCTTGTCTCCTCATCACTGCTACATTCTTCAACCCATACATCATAGCTGGTCTCACTACTGTTCTGCACACCTTTCCTTTGATTCTTGCTGACACTCTTCTGTCACACAAAACCCCTGACACTTTTCTCCATCCACTCCAATATGCCTGCACTCGTCTCTTCACCTCTTTTCCACACTCCACATCACACTGGACTGTTGACTCCAAATAACTAAACTCCTGCCTCCTGTAACCTCACTGTTCTACTTCCCTCTGTCTTATTCAAACACATGTATTCTGTATTACTGCACCTGACCTTCATTCCTCTTCTTTCTAGAGCTGACCTTCCACTTTCCAGGTTTTCCTCCACCTGCTCTCTGCTCTCATTACAAATCACAATGTCATCTGCAAACATCATTGTCCACAGAGATTCCTGTTTGACCTCATCTGTCAACCTGTCCATCACCAAAGCAAATAAGAAGGGACTCAAAGCTGATCCTTGATGTAGCCCCACCTCCACCTTGAACTCCTCTGTCTGACCACTGCTGTCTTACTCCTCTCATACATATCCTGAACTACGTACTTCTCTGCCACTCCTGACATCCTCATACAGGACCGTAGCTCCTCTCTTGGCACCCTGTCATACGCCTTTTCTAAATCCACAAAGATCTCTGTACTTCTCCATCTGCTGCTCCCAGTGGAGAAAAATAGTACACTCTCTCCCGCACTGAACGGTATAACTTCTCGACTGGGACGCATTTAAGTACGCAGGCTGATGAGTCGCACCTGGAAACTGCTACCTCATCACAATGGAAATTATGTAGCACTTGTGGAAGAGTGGAACGCATTGCCTAAGAACAACACCATGAGGCTAGTGAGGAGCATGCGACGTGTTATGAAGCTGACATTGCAGCAAATACACCCAATACTGACTTTGTTTGGTTCTTTAGGGCTACGTTTATAATTGGCTACATTTTGTGGATAATAAAGATTCAACAAAAGATATTATTACATTTTTATTTACATTTCAGACCAAACAGGGATACTATGCGTGAAAATAACTAACTTAATTTGAGTAGTGTATTTGATTTAGGTCCACAACCATAACAGTTTGTTTGAGGTTAGTCTGGTGTGTGTACTGAAGCCGAATTGGAATTAAACTTCTACAAAGGCAGCCCTACAGTAACAAATTTACTGTCACAGGTATACTGTGTGTATACCCCAGGCTTTTACCCAATTTTAGCTGGGATACGGTCCAGCAGAACTAAATAAGCTTATCACCAATATAGAAAACCCCTCGATAGGGACGAATGTAAAACTTTGTATAGTGTACACAGACCCAGTTCTATTTCTGTTAATCCAATTTGAATGTTCACATGAGCTGTAGGCCTATCCTAATCCTATATTGAATGAAGGTGTGGGCCACATTCAATGTTTCCAGGAACACACTACAGAGTTAATGATGGATTACCCTGAATGCACTGTACATATCGACACACATACACAAGCACAAATGCAAATTCAGCACTTGTCTTGGTTGAATCAGCAAATATTTTCAACATCGAATCTGAATGCTTGAATCGCTTTAAAATAGAATTTTGTCTATAGGTCTAATTCTAAAAAAAGTACATTTCTGGTTCGTGTTTGTTGGAAGTTAACCTTTGTATTGGACGTTAAAAAAACATCAAATATATTGAATAACGAAAAAAAAGCCAGTGACTGTGGGAAATTAGGTACAAAATACATAAATTATACCCAAGAGTTTGGTTTAAGAGATTAATTTGCTTTTGGCCTGTGAGGGCAACCCTTGTCTGTGATCTCTCTAACCACCATCACAAAACAGACATTCCTGCTGTCAGAGATCTAATCAGGCAGGGAAGTGGCACCTCAGGGTCCTTCAGGTCAGATAAGCAGCTCTCCACTGTGACTGTCATTCTCTGTGACCATCAGAGTGACCAGTTATTCACTTGCTCTCCCAGTAAAAGCTGGTGTTTTCATTAGTTTTTTTTGTAGGGCTGGCTGGAATTTGGATCAGAAAACATTTTGAAAAAGCATTATTGTGCAGTTATTAACCAAAATGATTAATTCCTGGAGAACCCTGCAATACACAAAACCCTAAAATGCCCCTATATGTATTTTAGAAAAGTTGTTTTTATGTGGTGTGAACCATTGCTCTATCAATTGTCTCAAACTGGGCAGCGTCAAGAATTCCACAAAAAAGAGATTTGATCAACTACAGTTGTTACAATCGGCACAACCTTTTTTATTAAAAAATAAAATAAGCACGTAGGTTTCACTTACTTCCTCCAGCTCCTTGTTGCCAGAGACCTGCAGCACTTCTTCTTACACAGCTGATCGACGTATTGATTGATATAAAACATTTCCTTCCGCTTAGTAGCATTCTTGAATCATGTATTGGGAAAATCTGCTCTTAGGAGTGAATTCTTGAATGATGATGTCATTTCTGATATGAAATATATAACATGCGATACCCCTACACGCTGGTTGTCACTGAAGATCTCTAGGGGTGGATTGATTATAGAATTTGCTAGTATGATTATTGTCTGAGGAATAAAAGGTAAAGTTGGATAAAGTTTTTACACTGCAGAGAGTTTAGAAATGTGGTAAATGATTGATGATGTTTATTTATTAACATTATAAAATGGATCGTAAATAGTAACGTTGATTAAGTATTATTTATATATTGCTAATGTTATCTAGTTGAAAATGTTACTGATGAAATAAACTAAAATATTAGTAGTATCTTATATAACTAGCATCATTTGGCTGAGTAGATTATTCAGTTTAACCCTTTAAAGTCTCTTTACACAGTGGCTGTTTCGAATTAAGTAAGAGTATTTCGGTAAAGAGGTAATTCGAATTAAAATGTTAGAAACTATTGGGATTTGACTTTCATTTTTCAATTGGAAGTACACCCTTTTAACCCTTGGAAGTACAAAACCTGTGATGTGGCATGTGCTTTTCAAAGTTCCGGCACAAAAAGCACACTGGAACAAAAAGTGTTTGAAACCGTATTTAAGTTTTATGAGAACTTCTCTGGTTTTTTGTTTTTGCAAAAATTTTCACATAGTTTTGACCTGCTTTTTGGAGGGGTTTTAGTTTTGTCTCGACACTTTTGATTTTTATATTAAAACATAAAAAGGATTCTATCACATTTTTTTTTATTTATGCAGTAAAAAAAAAATTGCAAAATGTATTACTCAGAATTGTATTTTTGTACAATTTCAGGGTTGTTGTGGAATTATTGTGTAATGTAATGAAAAAATTTCTGTAAAAAAGAAGTTGTACTAAAAAAGTGATTGCCACAAAACACTGTATTAAAGAAGTAATGGACTTCCAAGGGTTAATAATAGTTTATAATAGTAAATAGTTTACTCTAGTTTCTTCAATAGAATTATGAATCAACCACAATGGATCAAGAAAACAAACTGTAATGCTTTGTTTTTCTTCTTTTAAACAGAAACTGTGCACCACATAACTACAGATTAGACTAAAACTATTATAATCAAGCACAATAGGTCGGATAAATAACCAATTACCAACACTTGATTCAAATCTTTGTATTATTTATAAATATAAATAGCAAGGGGGAATAAGGGGGAGGAGCAACAAGGAGGGGTTGGTTTTATCTGGGGTCAGGGAGCTTTATCTCCTTATCAGTGATCTCTTATCCCAGAAAGAGTTGGGGGATGGAGACACACTCTGATCACTGACTCAACAAAGGATCTAACAGTTTTTTCTACAAAAGCAGCTTGCTCTAGAGAAAAAGTAGCCTGCTTAGTGCTCCCTGCTTAGACACATCCACCCATTTTAAGAAAACATTAACTAGAAATGAAGATGTGGAAAAAGCACTGATGTGTTGCCATGAAAGGAACAAACATCCTGGAAGGGTTTGTTACATTTAATTCCCCCTTGACTAATTTACAATGTAATGTACGCTCTGTTTGTAGCAAGTTCCTCTATTTGCAAGTATTCTAAGCCTTTGCAATATATGTTTACAGTAAATGTGTTGTTGAAATGTGAAGTGTTTTTCTTTTTGGAGAACATTTGGGTCTCTTAATCACTGCACAAACACCACTTCATGCAACCCAAGGGAATCTTAATTAGGCTGAGTTAATTTTTCCTCATTTACCCCTACCCCAACCACTATGAATCCATCGTAGTCATTATAAGTTACTATCAGACCAGAATATATATTTACAACATCAGCCAAATTGTTATAATTCCGGTTTTACCTTTTTAAAATCATATTAACATAATCCAATGACAAGTGCATTTTGTTGTGCCATACACAAGTTAGAATGTAATTCCCGTAAAATGAGTGATTTTTAGAGATTTAAACTGCTTTTTGTTAATTGTAAATAATAACTGGAACCAAATACAAGTTACTTAGTCCATTTATTAAGATAGACGGCAGTAGATTGCAAGTCACTCGGAGGTATCAGAGCACCGGAGTAAGAAAACTGCAGCTTGCATTTAATATACATCTACATCTCTAAAAAAAAGCAGATAAGAGAAATATTTACCTGATCAGGTTTTGGAATGCCATCTTTCTCCAAAATCAAATTCATGAGGTAGCTTTTCATCAAACATTTGAATGGATCTTATTCAGCTCGCTGCCATTTTGAATGTAAGACGAGGCTGTGAGAGATAGCGGATCTCCAGCATCCACTATGGAATATTGTTGTGTACAGGAATGTAAGTCATTTAGCAAGAAAAGTATACAAACATAAGTTTTCATAAGTCACAGAGTTGAGAAGAAATTGCTAGTTAAAACTAGGAACTAAATTTCAGGTAGGACTAATTGATAAACAACCCGTTAAGCCCCTAACATTAGCCTGTTCATCATAATTCGGTTATATTCTCAGAAAAGTAAATCAAATGTCTTTTAAAGAATAAAAACAATGCTCTGAACATAATTGAGACTCTAAAAATGGATCATCTCTTTACTCATTACATAGCAAACCAGTGAACGTATTTATTAATCATGAATGTCTGAAAGGCACTTAGAATCTAGCTAGCTAGTTACATGTAATATTGTAAACGTGTTTATTTTATTCTATAAAACACATTCTTAACAATTTTCTTCCTTTTTTTCCTACGAGCTTGAGCTTTTTCTTGCTTTGGTTCATGAAGTCCAGGTAAAAAGTGACGGGACTGAATCTTTTAGCTTCCAGATTCAAGTCAGTGTTCTCAGAAACATCCCAGAACAGAATGCTGTCAACACACTTTGTGTTTTACATAATCTACACCAAATCAATATCATATAGTTTTGGTCGCAAATGATCATCTTAATGAAGATGAACTTGCTAGCATTAGCAGTTTGCTAACGGTTTAACCCACAACAACAGCATATTAAATTGTCTTAAATGACATGTAACATCCCGTCAAATTTTAGCTAGCCACGTTTTTTTTTTCAAGTTGTGTGACTTGTGGAAACTTGACTCGACGTTTGGGTACATAACAATGTGCTGCAGTGAACACTGGAGATCCGCTGCCCCTCACAGATTGTCTTTAATTAAAATGGCAGCGGGCTGAACTTTTATAACATTCTTTCAAAAAGTGAAGCGAATGAAAATTGATTTGTGATGTATTTACACCATTTTAACAAATTAATGAAACCACTCAGTGACCGGAAATAAGCATGAAACCTATTTTTGCTTTTAACGAAAGAGCTTTCCTGTGGCTTAGTTGGTAGAGCATTGCGCTAACAGTGCAAAGGTTGTGGGTTTAAATCTCAGGGAAAGCAAGAACACAAAAAAAAGAGTTCATTCATTCAAAAATGTCGGTGTCTTTGGATAAAATGCATAAATGTAAAGTACCAAAAAAGTTAAATTACAACTTTTCTCATTCAGCTTTCAACCCCTTTCAGGGTCTTGGGGGTCTGCTGGTGCCCAGCCCACATTGGACGAGTCGTCAGTCCATCACAGAAAATTACAACTTTATTTTTGTAAATACAGTAAATGTTCCAGGTTACAGTCTTCAGCAGACAGAATCCACTGTATACATGCTAATATCATAAAAAAGAATTGTGTAACTGATTAGGCAACGTATACTGACTGCACCATTGCAAAAATAAATCCTTGCATCTTGTAATCAGTTTTTGGAATTGAGAACTGTTTCAGTTAAATTATGAATCTCATCATATTCCGTTTTAGTAGTTCTTTTTTCAATATACATGTATAGTGCTCACGCCTCAACACACAGTCATTTTTAAAATTTCACATAAGATCACTCCATGTTCTGTTGCGAATTGTGCCAAATCCCTCTTTGTTCAAATAGAAATGGAAAAAAACATGAACTGCTAATATCTTACTTATTATTGTTGTTTCAAACCGTGACCTCAAAACCGAGGTGCATACCAAATCATGACATCTGTGAACCATCACACTGCTAATAAATATATACACACTTTTGTCTGTATTTATTCATTGATACAGTCGAGATTAGCCATTCTTTAAGAAGTCTGGATTTGAAAAAATAAATATAAAACAAACCCGAGCCTAAGAGATTACATCCAGTTTAAGCACTTACTCTGCTTCTGCCGACACATGTGTACACACTGTTCAGCTGAATCCAGCACATAACCACATCTGACATGCATGACAGTAAGTGCTTGCTAATTACAGCTCAAATGTTGCAGAACAAGGTTTTGTGTCACCAGCCTTCCGGAACAATCCAGCAATTGTTGTGTGAGTTGATTAGGCAGACAGGGCTGGGCTCTGGGCTCTTTCCCCCCAATTATCTCCATTTGGCAAAGTATTTTCATGCCTCCATGCCCATGACAGAACATCGAGGGAGTGGTCTGAACGTTAGAAAGAAAGAGGCAGGACCTCAGAATGTATAATCTGTTAGTTCATTGTGCTTATGCGATCTGCTGGGAGGATATTTAGTTCACTTACAACTTCAAGACTGAAGACTGCCAAGACTGCCAAAAAATAGGTCACATAACAATAACAAATGAATTAAATGGTTTTATCAGGTTTTTTAGTGACTAAGAGATGCCTAGTGGATAATAGATGCCAGTTGAGTATGCTCAGAACTGGATTGCAACTTGTTTTATTATACGTGTTTATGTAAAAAAATAACCATTGCAGTAGTTACTCTAGAGAAGGGGTCACCAACCTTTTTGAAACCGAGAGCTACTTCCTGGGTACTGATTAATGCAAAGGGCTAAAACTGTAAAAAATTGCAATTTTTTTTGTGAGCACTTGCTTGTAGTGGTACATTTTTTTCAAAGCCCCCAAAGGCACAGGCAATGGGTGCTTCTGTCACTCTGTAATACGCCCATTCCTTGCTTCATGAGGGAACTGTTGTAACCTAAGCTTACGAATGCTCTTTTGACCTGATCAACAGTCTGGATAGCAGATATCAGCTCAGAGTCAGCTCCTGCCATCGCCCCAAGCTTTTACACCGTTATTGAAGTGGAAGTCCTGGTGGGAAGCAGGTTGCATTTAAAAAGCCTCAGTTCCTCTTTGGGGTCTGTAATTAAGAGATTTACAGCCAGATCTTTTTTCTTTTCTTCCCCCACATTTTGCTTGACGGTTTACCCACCTCCATTTTCAGAGACATCCTTAAATTTGAGGCTGGCTAAATGAAAGAGCATTAAACAAGCGGACTAAAGAAGGGGGGTGTTGCAGCTACCTCTCAGCAGTTAAGCGTTTCCATCTGTTTGTTTAATCATTTCAACTTTTAGATTTTCACCCACATCCGCCCAGTTTTAATTTTTATTCATGCCTTCTGTGTGAGTCCACTGAATTTAGGCAGGCATAAAACTAAAGCATGCACTTTGGGTGGGGCTTTTAAAAAGAAGCTGATTCAGGCCAATCATGTGGCTTTGGATGCTACACCTCCCTTGCCTAACTAGTTTCTCGAGGTTCACAGATGTTCTTTCATAATGATTTTCTTTCTCATTAGCTTAATAGTTGTTTAGGGCTGTGAAACACAGGAATGTGGCCTTTCCCTGAAGACAAGTGGTTTAATGAGCTAATCATAAGCTTCTCGAACCAAAAGAAAGGATAAAGATAGAAATGTAACGAAATTGTGTCTCATATTAAAGCGGATACTGGACTGTAAAACAAAGTACTTTGATCATTTGGTCAGTTAGGTCGAGAAGAATACCAAAAAAAGCAGAAAACTTGGTTTACCACAGGAAATTCTATTCTATTATACAACACATCTAAAGGATGCAAATATGTTGATGATTATATATTCCCAAACTATTTTTTATTGCATGATTATGGCAATATTTAGGATTTTACAAGAGATCCCATTTTAAAAGCTAATCATGACAACCCAAGGATAGAATGGACATGTCTAAAAAGGGTTAGTTAAAATGTTCCTGTTTTACAGCATTCTAGTCTCCTGCTCACATTGGTAAAAGACATAAGCAAAACAATTTGGCAGACGCTTTTATCTAAAGCGACTTACATTTGAAAGAATGAGCACATGTTTTGTCATTTCCTGCTCTCCCTGGGATTTCAACTCATGACTTTTGAGTTGTTAGCGCATTGCTCTACCAACTAAGTCACAGTAAAGATCAGTTTGAACATAGACAGATGAGCAAAGGGGATGCTGGAGGGTACAAATACATAGAGTGAAGAGCCAAAAAGGAAACAAAAGTACAAGGTGACTCAAAGAGAGCAACGAGCCATGAAGGAGCCGGAAGGGCTAGGATGAGCCATGGAGAAACTCAATGACTAGATGCCGAGGAGGTTCTAGCAAGGGTTACGGATTGTGCAGAATGGTTCAAACCCTGTGCAATTAGGCAGAAGCCAATTCAGGATAGCAGGAGTTCTCGGAAGAAGGCTGGATGATAAATAGCCATATCTCAACTTTATAGGAGGCAGAGATCTGGGTACAGGGTACAGGTTGATGACAGAGGAGGGTGGATGATTTGGACTGAGGGTCATGACTACGAAAAACACCGTTAGTGGAGAACAGGAGAACTATGATGAAATAAAAATCATGGTTTTTTACCATGGTGGCTAATCACAGGGAGGATTTGTGGTGAGCTATTTCTTTCCTGTACAAAGTCGCTATAATAATGTGGGATGAGCACCAACGAAGGATAGTCAGCTTTCATTGGTCATTGTCGCTGAGGCACAAAACACAGAAAATTTGGATCAGTGCGTAGAGAACTTAAAGGAGAAAAAAGCCAGGGGGAATCTGATGGGTCAAGAAACCATAGTGAATCCAAGTGAATGAGAAACTAAGGAATGTTGATGCAGATGAGTTCGTTTGAATCCAACCCTGTTCAACACAGCAAAACACACGGGAGACAGACACCAAAGAGATCTGGTGAGAGGTCCAAAAAAGGGTTTCCATGACGGAAATGGAGAGTTGAGACAGTGAAAAGGGGAGTACATCAATGGGAAGGACACAAGAAGTATCATTGGTGAAAGAGGTGTGATGGGGAATGTGATTCGAAGAAGAGGTAAGAGCTGGAAGAAATCCAAGGAAGAGAGGAGGCCTCAGAGGAGCCCCAGGTGGATTCTGAAGGTGCAGGAAGATAGAAAAGGAGGAATGAGCCATGGTGGGTAAGAGTGAGCCAAAGTCCAGAATGGAACATGGCTGGGACTCCTAGTGAGGTTGGTCATCAAACGTTTTGGAAGGACCAAGGTGGAGTGCAAGGAGTTTTTTATATATATTTTACATTCTATATAATTATATTCTATAAATGCAATACAAAAATTAAATTTTCCACTTTATTGATGATTATACGCAGTCAGTACAGGTGTTGTGGGACTGTTTTCCATCTCGGCGCTGACCAGCTCCAGGGCTCTCTTTTTTTCTCCCCCTTCTCACAGACCTTAATGAACTCCAGAGCCCCATGTAAAAGGCGCAGAGACTCTTGTGTACAGTTTCTGATGGCGTTAACACAAACCTCCTGTTCGAACCAAATAAAAAGAGGCCCTCGCTGAGTGGCTTTATGAAGAGTGCCGTCGCCCACATTTCAGGAGTGGGTTTTATTGAGAGCTCAGGGAATGGTTTTCCTTATCCTCTTTCCTTTCATTTCCCCCTCCTTCAGATTTTGAGCACGTCTTTTCGGCCAAGTTTATTCCCCATGTCATTAAATATCCAAGTACAAGACTAAACACTGTAAATGCTGTAAATGGTACACATTGGCTTCATTTAAGACTACAATTTACAATGCCAACCGCTATGACACTCAAAGACATGAAAAACATAAAAATGTGTGAATACAAAACAAATTTAAATCTAAAACAACACACAATGAGCACAATAAATTTGCAGAGAAAACAAATACATTTAAAACAAAACAAAAAACAGATTCATTTTCATATTCTTCTATGCATTAGAGTTAAACATCAATATATGTAAAACTATAATAAATAGAGAACTGGGACTGTGAACTGCAGCGCTTTCATTGTTTTGTTGGATGTTTAATTGAGAGTTAAGGCATAATTTTATTGTAATGCAATTATTTGCACACAACATAATGTCTGAATTAAAAGTTTTTAAGGCTTAAGGTGATGTTTTGATGAGAGGTTTGATGAAGATTGAAGTTAAAATGCATAAATATGACATTAAAACAAGATCTGATCATCTGCCTTTATTAACTATTAAATATTAACTCAAGCATCATCCCATTCTTAACACCCCTATTATACTTGGGGTCCGTGAATGTACATATACATTACATATTTTTATGCTTCAGACCGAATGACTTTCCTAATTTGATGGGGAGATGTAAAATATTTTATCAATTGCCTGTAAACATTTCGTTTTTTGGGGGGTCAGTTTGACCCCAGGATCCTTTAGCTGTATAACTTAAAAATGTAGATATATTTGTTTTGGGTGATATTGAGGTCATTATGATATGCGATGCTTTTATAATATGCATATATTTCATATATGATACTTATTAAATTATAATATTTGCATTAACTATAATAAGGGGGGGGGGCTTAAGTCACATGTGTATAGCAAAGCTATAAAAGCATGTGCCATGTGGTTCTCTCATTTGAAATGGCCTCTAAGCAACATTTTTTGTCAGTGAGATTCTGTCACAGGTGTTTGACAGTGAAAGTGACATAGAGGAGAATGTGTCTGAGGCAGAGGATAATTTTGAGGAAGACCCTGATTAAGAGGCATCCTCTTCAGATGACAATGAGACTCCTAGCGTTGACCCTCCTGTTGTCTCACAACCACCAGCAGAAACATTACTTTCTCAAAATGCTAAATAATTAATGTCCCACTCCCCCCTTGAATGACAGGGTAGACTTAGTGCTGATAATGTCATCAGAATGGTTCAAGAGGACCATCAGATATGCTCATGGTCTCTGGAATCATTCTGATGACATTATGACATTAGTTCAAGGAAATGTTTGATTGCTTTTCCAGAAGAAAACATTCCCAAAAGTTACCGTAAATAGAGTGGTTCAGGTCAGAAATCTGTGCCGCATTCTGTCAAGTTCATTCATTTTCTGACTTTCTGTGTGCTTTGATGTGCAGTTATATTGTCATATATATGTTGAAGGATGCAAAGTTATTTTCTCTAGAAATAAGGGGTCAAGAAATCCCACATCAACTTCATCGACCTGTTTGGTTGATATAATGCACTCAGACCAGCACTCCCCTCCTGTCAGCCTTTAAACTCAAACTCATGATAGTGATAGTAAATTCAAAAGCAGGAATCATCACTAAAAAAGTATGTTTCCACTGCTGTAGAGTTCAGCAAAATGCTTTGTAACACTCAGCTGCACAGCCATGGACACTTCTTTGGTTAAGCTCTGTAAGAGAAAATTATTTAGAATCTTATTGTTCTGAGATAGAACAGGAAGTTGAATGCATCCATCTTTCCATCTTTTGCTTATCCTGAAGGAGAGAGCCCCACCCCTTACTCCTTGTCCTTACTCTTAGCATTTTCTTACCTTCCCTAACTTTGCTTCCAGTTTCTTTATAATAATGGATTATCACAATACTTCAATAACAGCTCCCTGTAGAAATTGACTGCAGAAGAGTGGTCACCTCTGCACACATCTAATTACACCTTTTACGTGGCCCACAAAAAATTGTTTCTACCCTGTAAAAAAATTTAAATTTTACTGTAAAATACCGGGCAGAAGCGGTTCCCAGAACTTTCCTGTAAAAAATACAGTAGCACCGTAATTGGTTTAACGGGATTGCATCCGCTGTACTGTCAATTCTACGGTTTTTGAAAAAATATTTTACAGATTCTAACTATAAAAAAAACAATTATTATATTTTTAAAACAGTTATTAAATTATATTTAAAAACCGTTTAAACCCGTCAAATTTCAGGGTTTGAATCGTTATATTCACGGTTCATAACCGTCTTGTTTAAAGTTGTATATTGTAATAATTACAGTTCAGTACTAATTTTTTACGGTTATTACCGTCTAGTTTTAAAGTTTATGTTGTAATAATTACAGTTTATTACAATATTTTTACAGTTCTAAGCAGTGTATAATTTATAGGTTCGTTTGCTTTGTGAAATAAAGGTTTTAATCATATTATTTCAACAAATAGTTATTTCACATTATTTTCACAAAACATTATTCTCCAATATTTTCACAACTATAAATTTCCAATACGTACAAAATCATATTTTAGCATTTTGTTATTTTGTGGGTTTTCATATGGGTTTCCTAAAAAAAACCCAAAACACCTTTTAGCACATGTAAAATGTATTACTTTCTGTATTAGATCATACAGTATACTGTAAAATTTGCAGCAATAAACCGTATTTTAATGTTTTTAACTGTTAAATTAAACAACATGCTCTGTAAAACTAAGTATTGCTGTACGACAGTACCAGACTGGAATTCACTGAATTGCTGAGAGTGGCCCACTCTTTCACAAATGCTGTTTACAGGCAATGGTGCTTGACTCTGTAGCCATGGAAGGGATTTTAACTTCTAAAATAAATTCTTTTTATGACCTTCTAACATGTTTTTTAGGTTTGTGGTGTGTTACCGCTTTGCCATGCTGATTGACTATTTTAATTATTTATGTGGTATTTTGTATTTTAATTAAATGCCCTGAGTGGCTTTGAACCAGAGCAGTGTGTCCATGTCTCGATCACCACTGGTGGACAATGCAGTCCTTTTGGTGAGGAGGACGTGGCATACAAATACCGGTAAAAGTCTCGCACCTCAACCTCTTCGAATGGATAATGCGGGAGCTATCAGGAGCCGAAGGAGCCCAGGAGGTGCCCGCTGACCGGGTCTATAGGACCTCTGCCGAACCAGTTGAGTCACTGGGCTCGGCAGGCTGCCTTCTCCCAGACAAAGGCTTCTGGAGTGCTCTGGTTGTCGTTGGTCCATGGAGACAGGCCCAACGCTCGAAGCCTGGGGATCGCTGCGGAGACCGGCTACAGAAAAACCAATACCTCTGGCCGGGAACCATGCATCATTAGACTATGCAGGGTGCAATCATTTCGGAGTGGACTTCCCGGGAGCTCTCCCTATTCGGCTAACCACCATCAATGCCTCGGTGAGTGACTATTTTAATTATTTTTGCACCCAGAGCATTGTGTCCGCATCTCTAACTCATCACCCACTACAGCACTTTATCCCCTTCCATTCAAACAATTTTACATACAGCTGATGGATTAAAGGCCTTCACTTAAAGTTCTAGTTCTTACTTAAACCAGCCCTTGGGTCCTTAGAAAACTACAAACAGATGTAAATGTACCCATGTGCCCAGTTGTTTTTACATCCTGAACCCTTCAGAGAATTGTTTCAGGAGGAAGGTAAAATTAATTTGAGCAAACCACCAAGTGCTTCCTGATGCCACTTCTACTGCTGATGAGGCTATTAATAGTCAAGGACTTCTGACTGAAACCATTGGGAGACCACGGTAATGACATCAGCCCAGCAATTCTATTAAATTTATTTGAAATGTTTATGAGTTTGTGAAAATGATCAAAACCAGGATCTCATTGATATTTTGGAAGCCATTTTTTTATAGCCTTGGCTCCACCCATAGATCGTACTGTTTTACACAAAGGAAGAAATTGAAGCTACAAACGCTGAGAGAGAAACAGAGAAACATAAATGAATACAATTAAAACACATTTAGAACAACTATTCGCACAACATTTAATACATAAACATTTTTATTAGGTATACATGGTCCTGCTGGCATAAGTTTATATTCAGAGTTAGCAGTGGTGCATCCTGGTTGTAGATGCAAAACATGAAACAGTTTTTATTAGAGTTGTTCCAATTCCGATACCAGTATCGAAAATGCTGCCGATACCACAAAAAAATCTGGCATCGGTATCGGCGAGTATTTGAGTCCACGTACCGATCCGATACCATTTTCATAAACATAACCTAGTTATGCCCGCTAGCTTCGCTTATCGCTGCAAAGCGGAAATCAATTCTTCTTCGCTGGCGCTGCTCAGAATGTAAACACAGGAAGTTGTGTTGTGTTGCCACAAGCAACCAAGGAGAAGGACAAGCCGCGCCAGACGCAACAAACATTGGAAGCTTCATTCAAACAAAGAGAAAAGTTTACACAAGACAGCCAACGAGCAATAAAGATAACCGACAGGATTATCGAGTTTATTGTACTGGATGACCAGCCACTGTCAGTGGTCGAAAACGTGGGCTTTCGCCGCTTAATTAACATTTGGAGCCCAGGTACAGTTTGGCTGGTCACAAATATATCTTCGAAACAGCGCTCCCTAAATTATATGACACAGTGCGTGAACACATTTCATGTAAACAAAAGGACGTGCGAACTATCAGCTTCACTACTGACATCTGGAGCTGGACACAGTGACGCCGTCACTTTTTACTCTTCAAAGTGCAGGCTAAAGAGTTTCGCGGCTCGCACACCGGGAAGTCCATAGCTGAATCAATCGAGGGTATGCTTGTGAAGTGGAATATTTCTGAATCCCGTGTTTATGTTATTTTGCGCGACAACGCAAGCAACATGAAAAAAGCGGAAGTGATCCCCTCTGTTACAGTTCTAAAACGGCTACTTGTTCGTGAGAGCCAGTAGGACACTGGTATACAAACAACGAAAAACACCCTTCTTGAGGCCGTCAAGAAACGATTCGCAAACATCGAGGAAGAGCCCTAGTATGCAGTTGCCACTCTCTTGTATCCACATTTCAAAAATAGGGTATGTCTATTAGTTTTTTTTCATGTCCATATTGATTATTGTCATTGCCATATTGAGTATATCTGAAGCACAGCATAAAATTGTTTATTTTAAATTATAAAATGCATAAAATGTCAATTAATACAGGGCTAGTAGTATCTACAGCTGTATATACAGATACACACCCAGGTATCGGATCGGTACTCGGTATCGGCCGATACCCTGAGCCCAAGTATCGGGATCGGTATCGGGAGGGGAAAAATGGTATCGGAACATTCGTAGTTTTTATTAAGTTAAGTTTTTATTTATTTGTGTTCCTTCAAAAATACATAATTACTGACACATTGGTGATTTTCATACTGCTAACACACAGATAATGGGTTTAAATTAAATTGAGGGGAATGGTCATCCAATCAGGTATAAATCACCTGCCTCGTAATGGAATAATAGAAGACAAACATGCAGTATGTGTAGAGCATTCAGGTTGTGTGGAGCCAGGGCTGGCTGTCTGGCATGTTAAATAACACGGATAAGACTTTGAGAACCTCTCAGATCCTCCCATCATTTAGCCCGAGGTGTCCTTGGTGGAGCGAAGGTGTCATATTAATATTGCAGAAGCACTGGTTATGCATTTTGCACCATTTATGGAGTTTAAATATACAACCGGATTCCAAAAAAGTTGGGACACTATACAAATCATGAATAAAAACTGAATGCAATGATGTGGAGGAGCCAACTTCTAATATTTTATTCAGAATAGAACATAAATCACGGAACAAAATGTACAATTTTATGGGAAAAATATGTTTATTCAGAATTTCATTGTGTTGGGACGGGTAGCAATAAGAGGCTGGAAAAAAGTAAATTTGAGCATAACAAACAGCGAGAAGACCACTTAACACATATTGGGGTCAATTGGGAACATGATTGAGTATAAACAGAACTTCTCAGACTGGCAGTGTCTTTCAGAAGCTGAGATGGGTACAGGATTACCAATTTCCACAATTTTCTGCAGAAAGATTGCGGAGCAATATCAGAAAGGTGTTACCCAGTGAAAAATTGCAAAGACTATCATCACCAACTGTGCATAACATCATCTGAAGATTGAGAGAATCTGGAACAATTTTCTCAGTTTAAACCTTTGTTCCCTGATTTATGTTCTATTCTGAATAAAATATTAGAAGTTGTCTCCTCCACATCACTGCATTCAGTTTTTATTCACAATTTGTATAGTGACCCAACTTATTTTTTTATTCCCAGCCAGTGTATATCATAGTGTATTTATATTGTAGCAGTTGATGACGAAATGTACATTTTTCCATAAATAAAAAAAACTAAACAAAAGATGGAACAAATATGGGGAGCATGTGGGCACAGATCTGTCCAGAGATGCTGAACGGGATTCAAGTCTGGGCTCTTGTTAGGTGCCCAGAAGCCTTTGATATCTTGACAGTGTGCTTGAGGTAAATTTCATCCTCAATTTATATTTTTCTATTTATAAACTGGTGATTTTTACTGTGTAAGAAAAAAATTATTAAAAAAAATTGTTATTAATTAAAAAATATATATGTTTTGTTTTAAATGAAAAAGTAAAATGTTGTTTAGTACAAAGTAAAAATTCCCAAAATGTTAGATTAACAAACACAGTGTAAAAAAGATACACTTTGCGAGTGTAGATTATGGAGGTGAAATTATATGGTTTTACATTTACACCTGACAGTTCAAAATAAAAGTGTGCCATGATTCCGCCCACAATAACTTCTGCCTTGAGAAGAGACAATGACATTTTATCTGTTGACGGAGAAGCGTAACACCCATGCACTAAGTGTTATTTTTTAGCAATTTGAAGAACCAGTTTACTACTCTAAATTCTACACTTTTTACACCCGACAGATGAGGACCATATATGATCTGAGTGGTTTTGGATTGACACTGTGTGGTTTCAGATTAGATGTGGAGTCCTGGCTGTTCCAAATCTCCAAAACAAATATAGTTCAAGACATTGACATGACTGGAATATCACGGACTGTGTGGATTGTTTACAATTATTATGTTTATAATCTGTCTACAATTTTATAAATGTAGTTAAAAAAGGTATTGTTTAGGTTCGGATGGCCAAACCAATGAGCCAGGCTGGTTAGTTTCATGTTAAAATAAGAAGCTTGTATCTAAGAAGCACATTACAATGTCTGTCTTTGTGGTAAATTTTTTTGCTAATGTTGCAATAATTGGATTCAGTTTGTGAAAATTTGCCATGTTTATGCCTTTCTATGGTCACTTGGGTTTCTGCGTCCTCTCCCCTATAATTAAATTCTAGCCAATTAAGTCTGGTCAAGGTGCTTTTCTAAAAAAAGAAAAAAAAACGCGCATACACTTTTTGAAGGACAATGCGGAAAAGGCTCTTTTTTTGAGCTACTTTACCTAATGTATATCCATTTCTCTAATTCTCTCTAAATATGCTACCTCTCAACAGTGGCCTGTCCCCACCCTGTCTATGTCTGTGGCCAGAGGGGTTTCATCTCACTACATGTAACAGTGTATGTGACAAATAAAGGCTATTATATTCTACACACACACACACGCACGCACACGCACACACGCACACACACACACATAATGTTTTTTAACTAATTTCATAGCACACCATTCAAAGGTAAAACTGGGAAACAAATTAGGAAGAAAAAATCTTCATTTTGGTACAATGTCAGCTTGTAAAGCTTTACATTTTTTAAATAAATATTTAAAATGGATATGACTTTGTTCGTATTTGTTTAATCTTTATATCCATCACTCAGAGTGTACTTTGACATAAATTTAAATGTTTTTTGGCATCATATTCTCATGTGTAATGTTTTTAAACCAGAAAGAAGGCCAAGGGCACAGTGGTCAAGTGAGGTAATGACAGCTAAAACATGTAGCTGTCGCTCAGTTATGCAGAAAATGTTTATGCGTCTCCATCTCAACAGCTTCTGATAACAGAATGTCTTTCAAAACATTCTTCCGTTCTATTGCTTATGAATTGAAGCTGTTACGGTCTTTCTTAGAATGCACTAACTACAATGTTCCTACTGTGGCTACTAAACAAAAACAGTTCTTTTAATAAAAATATATTAAAGATTAAATATCAGAAGATTAAATAACAATTTGTTAAATTTGCATAATGTTCATGAAGCATGTTTCTGTTTTGCTCTATAAGGAACGAACAATAACAAACATTTCTGCTCTATTTTCCACTTGTTTGTCTCACGTCCTTGTGCTCCTTTCTCCATTTGAAGAAAGTGTGCTTTAAGGGGCTGATACGCCTTAAAACAATTTAAATCAGTTTTAAATCGAGCGAAACATTATGTATAGATTACCAATAATGTACTATAACAAATGTTAGTCAAAGTGTTGTAAAAAAAAAAAACATTTATAACGCACTCTCAGAAGCGTCTCTCCATCTGTCTGCGCTTGTGCTTGAAACAGTGTTGGTGTCAGTAATTCGTGAAATATCTTGAGAAAGTTAACTTTCATACGTGGTGCCATAATGTTTTCTGCATCCGTTCCACCTCCTCCGACACATCGCTTCACTCAAAGTAAGGTTTCACATTTGTGTACATATTACATATTTTGTGTGTGTTTATTATCATTTATTACATTAACAATGTGTAGATTTAAGGGTTGAAGAAACATTTTTTTATCTACTTATACTGTTGTTTCTGAGAGCCATTGCACAGATTAGGCGTTTTCCAGTAAAACTAGCTTCGAGATAGGAATTGTTCGACATACGAACATCACCCTGGAATGGATTATATTTGTATCTCAGCGTACCACTGTATTAGCAATTAAAATAATGTGATATCAAAAAAGTTTTAAAAAATATGGTAAAACCTCACCTGACTTCCCTGAATGCACTTCAATAATGTCACCCTTTTCAAGTTTAAACTCAGGTGTAGAGTAAAAGGATACACCCACAACAAGAACACCCACGAATCAAAAATTAACTCAACATTTACTCTGACACTTTTTTCCCTGAAATGTAAAATATTCTTTGTGGAGTGGCAAATCCAGACCATAATCTCATTGGAAATCTAAGGAGAAAGCTGAATATTTGGGCTGCCAGCCTCATATCTTGTGATTTGGCAGCCACTGTCTGACCTTTAATGTGTATGGCTACCAGTGTGGTGTAGGGGTCTCTCATTAAAGTATAGATCCATTTTTTAAATACATTGTTTAGTATTTTATTGTTGTTTTTTAATCATGGATGAAATGAATTACTTTTATGGACATTTATCATTTCTTTGTCTGTGGGCTAGACAAAGATCTTCAATGCATTTTTGTCAAACCACTTTTCAAATGCATATCACATAACGCAATGAATGCTAGTTCAACAAAATAAAGCTCAGCAGTGAGTGTGAGCCGCTCTCAATGATCTCTCTTACCATTCCTGCTCAGTTGTGGTGCTCATAAATATGACACAATAAATCCTCTTCGACTCAAAACCACATGTACACCAAAGGACGGAGTTTAACAAGACTACAGAGAGAAAATAAGAGTCAGGAAGAGAATTGCTGTGGGGGGGAGACTGATACTGTTTGCGAGACTAAATAACTTCTTTGAAAAGCCATAATTACTGTGGAGCGAGTTTCAGTTTCCCCTTCTCAAACTGGTCTTTCATCAAAATGCCTTCAAGTTCAGCATGTTTCATTTGTCAAAAAGGTCATTTGTAATTATCCATAAACATACAGTAGCATGGAGCAAAATTGCTATTTAATCATTATTACACAATTACAGAAAAGATCCCCAGTTTCCCGTCCAAACTAAATCCAGATTGTATTTACAAGATGAAATGTTTGTGCCATAAAATCTAATTTCTTGTAATGTTCACAGATTTCAATAATAAGCATATTTTTTTTATTTTATCACGGCATAATAATTGTCAGTCCCTTTCCCTGTATGATAATTTGTGAAATACAGATCTTCCAATATGCCGGGTGGTTATATAAACCATTCCCGGTCCCTGCACTAGCCACACAGTATGGAACCACCACCAAATACTACTGTAGGTAGCAAGTAGAGATGTTCCGATACCATTTTTCCCCTCCCGATACCAATACTTGGGCTCTGGGTATTGGCCGATACCGAGTACCGATCCGATACCTCGGTGTGTATCTGTATATACAGCTGTAGATACTACTAGCCCTGTATTGATTGACATTTTATGCATTTTATAATTTAAAATAAATTATTTTATGCTGTGCTTCAGATGTACTAAATATGGCCATGACAATAATCAATATGGACATGAAAAAAACATGCTTACAAGAACTCTTCCTCGATTTTTGCGAATCGTTTCTTGACGGCCTCAAGAAGGAGATTTTTCATTATTTTTATACCAGTGTCCTCTTGGCTCTCCCGAGCAAGTAGACATTTTAGAACTGTAACTGAGGGGATCACTTCCGCTACAGACGAGGTGGAGGAGCTACCGGTAATCTGTTTTTTCATGTTGCTTGCGTTGTGTGTTTACCAGCGTGCTCATTAAAGACCGCGGGATTCGAGTCCCAGCTCCAGATGTGAGTAGTGAAGCTGATAGTTCACACGTCCTTTAGTTTACATGAAATGTGTTCACGCACTGTCTCATATAATTTAGGGAGCGCTGTTTCGGAGATATATTTGCGACCAGGCAAACTGTACCGGGGCTCCAAATGTTAATTAAGCGGCGAAACCCCACGTTTTTGACCACTGACAGTGGCTGGTCATCCAGTACAATAAACTCGATAATCCTGTCGGTTATCTTTATTGCTCGTTGGCTGTCTTGTGTAAACTTTTCTCTTTGTTTGAATGAAGCTTCCAATGTTTGTTGCGTCTGGCGCGGCTTGTCCTTCTCCTTGGTTGCTTGTGGCAACACAACACAACTTCCTGTGTTTACATTCTGGCAGCGCCAGCGAAGAAGAATTGATTTCCGCTTTGCAGCGATAAGCGAAGCTAGCGGGCATAACTAGGTTATGTTTATGAAAATGGTATCGGATCGGTACGTGGACTTAAATACTCGCCAATACCGATGCCAGATTTTTTTTTTGGTATCGGTAGCATTTTTGATACTGGTATCGGAATCTGAACAACTATAGTATGCTGTTCCACCATGCATAACACCCCCAAACAACGCTAATTTAGTTTCCTCAGGTCAAGGCAACTTATTCCACAATAAAGCTGGCTTGTCCAGAACTACTTTTGCAGATCTCAACCAAAAGCTTTTTCTGCATTACTTGTTCATACAGCGTCTCCTTATTTAAAGTGCACTGTTTGAGGTCTTTAGAGCTGGTCTGTGGGTTGAGTGTGACTATTATCACCATCCCGCACCTGAGATTATCTGAGATTTTTCTTGCTCTGCCACTTCTAACCTCAACTAAAACTGTGTCTCTGGTCTTCCAATTCCACACAATGCACCTCACAGTTGAAACGGAGAGCTTAAATCCCTGAGACAGCTTTCTGTATCCTTTATGAAAAACATGATGCTCCATAATCATTGTTTGCATCTTCACTGGCAACATGGGAGCCACAAAACAACTCTCAGATGAGCTGAAAAGATGAGAAACACTTACAACTGGCTTCCTTTAATACAGCCATCATAGCACACCTTTACCTCATCCATCACCATGTGGTATGCTGGGGCCACAGCCAGGGTGAACCACAGACTGCAGTGTGTTGTGCATTCTGCTGAGAAGGTGACCGGCTGCAGCCTGCCGTCTATCCAGGACCTGTAGATCTCCAGAGCTAGGAAGCATGCAATCACAGCTGACCCTTCTCGGCCTGGACATGGACTCTTTGAGCCTCTGAATTCAGGCAGGAATTCAGGCAGAAAGGCTACGATCCATTTGAACAAGAACCACACGCCACTTTTACTGTTGGACTGCAGCTAATTATATCCATTTTACCTCATTTTTACACAACCTTTCTTGTTATGTTTTTATTTACTATGTCTGTTTTCTCTGAAGCAAATTACATAGCAATAAAACTGATTCACCTGATAGTGAAGAGATCGATAGTGAAGTTAACAAACTAATTCTGAGTTCTAATAATTAGTCTGAAAAGGAAATACAAATGAAATTGCATTTTTGTACATGCCATTTTGTTTAAGTACTTCTTAAACATTTTCCATAAATCATATAAATTTTATATCAGATCAAATATCTCTGCGTTTGTCTTATATATGATATATTTATCTGAAATTTCATATCGACACAACCAATCAAACTTTTACATTCCACTGTATTTATTGAGTTTCCATTGGTGAAAAATGGAAAATATTGCAAATTAATACATAAAGCTGCTAACTCAAATGTAGTGTTATGAAGTCAAGGAATTGTTTCAGCTTTCAATGAAAAGTAAACCCATTCCTTCACATGAAAAAAATGCTGGACATTTAAAAAAAATGACCAACGGCTAACCACGAAGAAATAAGCTCTTCTCTGTGGTGGGATGGTGTACTTGCTGAACGCCCTGTGAATTGAGGATCAAAGAAGTCTGAGCATGAACTAACATTTTTCCTTCTACTTTTCAGAAAAAATCTAAAGATGAACATGAAAAATTAACAAGTGTGAGAACCCTTGGGTCCAGTTCACCTGCCATTTCAAGGAAAACAGCAAATGACTGAACACTTCCTGCCTGTCAGTTTCAACCCTAAGAAGTCTTGGGCCTTTTTAAGAAATTTTTAATGCTTTACAGTTCGCTCTAATAAATTATCTTTAAAACTGTTTTTTTTGTGGCAGTGCTTGATATACTCTTTATATATTTTAAGTACAACCCCAGCTTTTTTTTTTTACAAATATTTTTCCATTACGCACTAATTCCACAACAATTTTGAAATTGTGCAAAAAAATACAGTTCTTAGAATAAATCTCATTTTTTTATAGCAGAAATTGCAAAAACTGAGAACAAAGTTTCATGTTTTATCACAAAAATCTAGTGTCCCACAAAAAAAGCAAAGACAAGGTTGAAACAATCTGAAAATTGTATAAAAAAACAGGCAAACTTCTCTTGTACAATTGTGCTTTATTGCGCCAAACCTTTGGAAAGTACTAGCCATCTCACAGGTCTTGTACTTCCAAGGGTTATATATTCTTTTCACCACTAGATGGCACCGATTTTGGGTCTGTAAAATGAAGCTGAAAGACTATCGCTCATTTTCTCACATTTGAATTAAAATTACCTTGCAAATTATGTGTACCGTATTTTTAGCCGTATAAGACACACTTTTTCTTCCCCAAAACTAAGGGGGAAAAGTTGGTGCGTCTTATACGGCGAATGCAGAGCGCCGCGGAGCAGAGAGCGGTCACGACCATAGGAGAGGCGTAAGAGAGGCCGCGGCTTCGGCCTATAGCTCCTGTTATGGTAAAAAATATACCTTCTCAATTGATAATAAACACTGGAGACCGTTTGAGAGAGAACACAACAAATGCAGCTATTTATTGTAAAGATTTAGCAGTCTAACATTTCTCTAAATGACCACTAGATGGTAGTATTATATAGGAAAATTCCCATCACACTCCGAAGCCGTGGCCATATTTGTACACCCGGCGGTGCGCGCTGACGTCATCGCCCATCTCTGCTCGTCGATCCTGCAATAGCGCGTAGGACTCCGTGAAGGAGGACATTGTTATAAAATCATTTAAGAAGTGTGGCATTAGTAATGTCTTGGATGGAACAGAAGACAACATCTTATTTGACACCAGTGAGGAAGAAAGTGATGACAATTCTGTCCTTCCTCATTTCTGATAGCAGTGATGAAGAGGACTTATTGGGGTTTGAATAAAAACATTACAGCCTTTTTTGTTACTTTTACTGTTTACTGACCGTTCATGTTACATGTTTGGCATATAATTGTTCTTAAACTGCTGTTAACTTTTACACCATTGATATAAAATATTTTACTACAGTATTTGGTTCGGAATTTTTTTTTCTAGATCTTCCTCATTTAAATTTGGGTGCGTCTTATATGCCGGTGCGTCTTATACGGCGGCAAATACGGTAACTTTTGTGAAAGCAAAAATACCAAAGCTAATAACCTTTTTAATGCCCATATATTGTATTGTGAAATAAATATATTTTTTAAATAGCTTCTGTGATTAGCCTAGACACCGGTGCATGCAGAGATTTCTAAGTAGTCAACAGAGCTAAGTGAATAACAGACACTTGATGGATCCCAGCGGACAACTCAACGTCAATTTTACATCAAGTTGACGTGAAACTTTGATAATCAAATTCACGTCAATTTGATCCGTTTTTTTATCAAATCTTGACATGGTTTTGATTTAAATTTGACGTCAAAAATATTTATGTAAAAAACTTCCTTTTTGTTGACCAAATACCACTGCAAAAAACAGCCCTTCAAATTTGAACGCAAAATCATATAAAACTGAATGGGAATCAAGCTTGACTAATTTTTGCCGTCAATTTGATGTTGAGGTGCCCGCTGGGATACACAGATAAGCTCAACAATATGTTCTGATTTTTTTTTCTGAGATAATTGTCAGTTTATCTCACACAGGTTGAAAAGGTAAATAGCTGAAACTACTAGTATCTCATACGCTGGGCATTAGCTGGCTTATGCCGGTCTTCTCCCGATCACGAGTTATCTTTTCTATAGGCAACAATCATCTCTAGTTTAGAGCCAGCACAAAGAGGCTCAGCTGTAGCGTTTCCGGAAAATAAAACCATGTGCCCTCAAACAGAAGCCCTGCGATACATTCAAAAGATAATCCAAATTCCTCACACTGCAGGTTCAGAGTGCACATGCAAGCTTTAGTAATCATGTTCACTGTGTTCCTCTGATTTGCTGGAAAACTTGAAAGGCTGAACCAATGAAGTGTTGCTTTTAGCCACAGACAAACTTCATCAAAGAAACTCCAAATAATTTGTTTAAGATTTTCACAAATTCTGGTTATAGATTTCATTTATACATTTATGAAATGTTTTATCCAAAGCAACTTACATTTGAAAGAATCAACACATTTTTTGTGAGTTCTTGGTTTCCAGTGGATCTGAACCTTTGCATTGTCAGCGTAATGCTTTGCCAACTGAGCCACAGGAAAGCTCAATTGATAAAACTGTAATAAAAAAGGTAGTTAGGGTTACTGCTGGCCAATGGGTGCCCTAAAACTGTGGGTGTCACCCGAAATTTCTCTAAATGTGATTTTTTTTTTCCAACAAGGCAAACCACGCACCCAAAAGGGAAAAATGAGAAATGGAACCTGAAAATGTACCAAACACACACTTTTTTGAGTGAAACACTAAATGCATTTCTTTCCCCTAAAAAGCCAAGTTCTGGATGGAATAACTGAAATATGCTACAATAAAATATTCCTTTTATTTCGATTGTGACGGTCAATAAAACCTACTGAAATTATCTAAAGTCAAATTAGCCCAATACACCATTAAACCCATTTTCCTTGTGTTTTTGTACACCCATTTTGCACAATTGCTCTTAAAAAAAAAACTCAAAATGAGAGTAAAATATTCTTAAATTTTGGATTCTGACAGTTAATAATTCTTACTCTAATGATGTAGAGTTTTTGAATGCTTCCATGAGAGAAAATGAGAAATGGAACCTCAAAACCCAATAAACAGGTCATCTAAACATGTAAATGTCCAGAGGTTAAACTCATGGAACCACAATTAAATATTTCACATTTGTTTACATTACTACTTGATGAACATTGTGAAATATTCAACTTTATAACAACACACTCACTGTTCAAAGCTTGAAAACTGTAAAACTTACATGAATAAAATAAAAACGTTCAGTAGCGTGATTACGAAACAAGGAAGCTTATGCAGGAAAAATCATCTTTATAAGGTGGACTGGTGCAGATTCAGCTCGAATTTATACAGCTTTATAATTTACAAATATTTCTAAATATTTAGATTAGTAAAATATAACAATAAAATTATTATTATTATTAATACATAACTATTCACATTTATAATTACCCAACAGTGAAAAAGACTGCGTTCTTTGCGTGTAGGGAGCGGTGATACCGGACAGTTAACAGAAAATCTTATCAAAGAATTATGATAACCACGGATGCCATCAGATTGAAATACACAAAAATACTCAGACAACTTTTATGGTAAAAGTTCTATTGTCTTTTACCCAGTGATTTGTGGTTAGAAACACAGGGTTCTGCTGGGACCAATTTCCAGTTTATATCAGAGCAAAGGCAGGGCCAAAACTAGACGGACCTACTTTCCATTGTAGGACCACATTATTACTTCTCAGATCCCAATTTTGGAGGTTCAGTTGCCTGTGATTCCATGCAAGGTCTTTGATTCCGTGCAAACATATGCAGAACTCCCCTTCTCAAAGCAGTGACCGTCGAACTGAGAGCCAGCAGCAGCACTACCCATTATGCCGTCGTGCTGCCCTGGTCATTTCTCTTCAACATTTTCTATTCATAATAAAAAAAACCTTTAAGGTTCACCTTTAAAATGGCGCAATAGTTAATAAACCTTCAGAAACATTCAGGGATAAGTGAATCACCTCTTAAAAGCAATTAAAAATAAATCTATGCTCATACCCTGATGTTAACCTCTGAACAAAAATGAACATGAAAGAATCTGAGTTTATGTTTAATAGCATACTGTATGTGAGCTAGAAGAAGTTCCCTATAATTACTGTCAGAGGACCATGCCTTTTATCCCATTCACTGTAATAAAGCAGGCTTTCTGCTTCAGGGCCAAAAATAACTACCATCTTCTCCAAAATGGAGCCAAAGGCTGAGCTGGAATTGAACAAATTATGAGCAAAGACTCTTACGTTGGATTGTAAAACTAACTAAATATCACAGGAAATCTAAAGGAAGGTGATGGATTAACTTTATTATTCTAAAAATGTCAGGTTTTGATGTTTAAAAGGCCAATAAGATACCGAATTCCTTTTTTGAAGAAGGTAAATGCTAGAATATGATGTACGGCTGAATATTTTCCAAAGTATGGCACTGTTCCATCAGTTTTTAAAACCCTTTATATTTTTTTGTGTATTTATTTAAGACATCTAATAATTATGCAAGAAAGGGGATTTATTTGTATGAACAAAACCCAGCATGTTCATGGTTGTGAATTACACGGCCAGATTTGGACTCTACTCGGAGTATATTTGGTCCCACTCTATGTAGAGTTAAACCGACTCTGAGAAAGAGTAATTTTATAATCTATTTTCTTCATGTTTTTCCAAATCTGCATGGCAAATGCAAACTAAATATTAACTATTCAGAGAGGGACCAAGTCCACTCCAGAAATAGTAAAAACAGACAAAAATAGACTGTTTAGTTCAAATAGACTTATTTAAATAACTCTCCTTCAGAGTTGGTTTAACTCTATATAGAGTGGGACCAAATACACTCTGAGTAGAGTTAATTTAACTCTTAGGATTTAACTGTGTAGAAGACAACCGGATTCAGATTCTGCACTATTTTTTGACCACTTTGCATATCAAAATGTTTGCTGGGAACCTACCTTAACATGCAGGCATTTTTAACAATTTTAAACAAATGTTATAAAGGTTTTGTTTTAATGCGAAATTGATTTCAAAGTAATCGTATTGTTTGTCATGGTTTGAATGAACTTTACACCATCTTCTAACATGGAGAAATGGAGACAACGAGAAAGGAAAACAGTGCTTTGCACATTTTGTAACAGTTTGCTTTACTCTAAAAGGTGCTTTTATGAATTTAAATGAAGCATTTGTATAATGTGTTTTCAGGTGTTTCTTTAAGATGACCAAACTCTTGACAACCAACCCATCCTTTTTCACATTTTTAGCTGAAAGTTTTGACAAAGTAGAACAACACACTTAAAGCTGTATACAATAGTTTCTATATACAAAAAGTGCAAATATTACAAAAACAAATGACATTTTTGGTATCCTTCAATGTGTAAAAAGATGCTTTATGTTGCAGCGGCAGTCCATTTTCCTCAAGTCTCTTATTCAAGTAAAGTGCTTTAAAAGCAACGTTGTTTGGTTTGCTCTTTCACCGCTGTTCTTCTTTTGAGTATTTCAGGTGGAAGGAAATCAAAATTTAAGATACATTTGATTCATTGACAAAGAAGAGGGAGCTTTTTCAAAACACTGCCCATGGTGGACACAAGAGAAGCAGTATGTGTGATTTGTCATTTTTAATGTTTTCATATTTAGTAGTTGAGAAAAGTTGCAAGATTGATCTTCCACTTTCATTGCCGTCATAATTGACATGGAAAAAAATAGACATTCTTTGAAATATATTTAGTCATTTTTAGAAATTAACTTTTGTGTAACCAACAGTATACTCCACCACGAGGTGACGAGGGTAGTGGCTACCAAGTCTCTCTATAAACTTAATCAACATATTAACACAGTCAACTTATTCTTGAAACTAAACTTGTTTACACAATAACTTTGGTTTGGTACACCAAGACCTGCTACTTTCTGCAATACAAACATAATTGGGTCTTGAGGTACCACGGACAGCATTTACAGATCTTAAGGTACCAAGTGAAACAATTAAAGGTCTTGAAGTTCCAGGAAAAGTTACAGGTTTTGAGGTACCAACCCAGTCACATGTTTTGGAGTTCCAAGCAAAATAATGTCTTGAAATTCAAAACAAAGAGTCCTGAGGTACCAAACCAGTTACAGGTCTTGGGCTACCTAATCAAACAGTTAGACGTCTTGAGGTACTCAACCACATAGTTACAGTACATGAGGAAAGAAGCCAATCAGTTACAGATCTTGAATTACCTAACCAAACAGTTACAGATCTTGAGGTACCAAGCAGGTACAGGTCTTGAGATACCGAAGCATACAGTTACAGGTCTTGATGCACCTAACCAAACACTTACAGATTTTGAGGTACCACACCAAACAGGTACAGGTCTTGAGGTACTAAAGCATACAGTTACAGCTCTTGAGGTACCAAACCAAACAGGTAAAGGTCTTGAAGTACCAAACCCAACAATTACAGGTTGTGAGGTACCGAAGCATACAGTTACAGATCTTGAGGTACCAAACCAAACAGGTACAGGTCTTGAGGTACCAAACCCAACAATTACAGGTCTTGAGGTACCGAAGCATACAGTTACAGGTGTTGAGTTACCTAACCAAACAGTTACAGGTCTTAAGGTACCTAACCAAACAGTTACAGGTCATGAGGTACCAAACCAAACAAAACTGCTACAGCTCTTGCAGTATCGAAACAAACACTTACAGGTTTTGAAGAACTGAACCAAACAGTTACAGGTCTTGAGGTACCAAATAGGAACAGGTCTTGTAGTACTGAAACAACCAGCTCAACCTGTAGGACTTAAGGTACCAAGACAATAACCAGTCAGGAAATGAATATTTAAGAGTAGCATTAAGCCTCAGACAAACTCAAGTTTTCCTCGACCACTGTACTTTCCCCAGTTCACCAATGAGAGAAATCTCAAGCTGCCGAGGTCTGAATGTCTAGTTTTATCACAGGCCAGGCAGCAATTTTCTTGGCCTCCTACTGGAACCATATACTCTAGGTCCAGTTTTGCAAGGTGAGTTTTGGTCAGGTGTTGTCCTTGAAAGCTGTACTGCAGACGAGAGAGCATTTCTTGGCGCTGTTCTCTGAGTCTTTGATTTTCACTGCGAAGCATGCGCAGTGCCAGCATGATAAGAAGAATCAAGATCAGACCACCTGCAATTGGAACTGTGATAACCGCAGCACGAAACCAAACCTCCTTCGATGACTGGATTTCCTGCAGAGACGCAATTACATGACGACTGCCTTCTGCTGGATGCCGCCGCTTCTCTGAATAAGAATAGAGAATTTTTAGGTTTGAGTTCATTTTTAAATAAAACTAAATACATATTGAGGGCAGATCAAAGCAGCATATGTAACGAAGCTGAAACACAGTTGATAAATTAGGCAAAAACACCTTTGTGAAGGCAATTTGATTGATATAACTAGAGCAGGTTCCTCCTCGTACCATGAATTTCAGCAACTCTGTGGGAAAGATCCTGCAGGCCTCTGTAGTTACACATGTCTTCATTGCAGCAGAGAAGAGCAGAGTCAAAACTTGACTCTGAATGACAGGTTTTTCCTAAGTTCATCAGAGGGTCGAAACACCCGTGAGATAAAGGAGACTTTGCTGTCTGAGGATCCAAGGTTCGAGTGAAGCAGGCATTCAACTCTGATTTGCACATGTATCCAGTGGCCACACAGTGGGGAGCATCACAGTAACATCGGATTTCTCCTGAAAAACAGAACTAATATTCAGAGCTTCAAATTTTTCAATTTTAATTAAAATAGTTGTAATTTTTATTCTCTGGGACAATGGCCATCAGGCTGTCAAGGAAAAACAGTCACTGTTTTTTTTTAAAAAACTGTAGGTATGGTAAACCAGCGTTTAATTTGTATTTCTAATCATGCCTAAACAGTGCCTGTTCTATGTAAAATTGCGCCCTGGGCGAGACTTACCACATCCCAGCCCCGCTTTTATCCAAAGCGACTTATACTTCCGGAGAATTGTTGCATACCTTTATCTTTTGCCTATTTCTCCTAATCTTCTTTTCTTTTTTTCTAAATTGTGCATCTGACAGCTTTGGTGTTTTTCTCTCAAACGCAGTGTTTACTTTGTAATCGATAATCAACAGATATCCCATCCCCCAACGCTGTCACTCACGATTAAACCCATTAGTCACAGGGGTCTGCTCGTGCCTATCTCGAGCTCACATTGGGCGAGAGGCGGGGGTACAACCTAGACAGGTCGCCAGTCCATGACAGGGCAACATTCACACACACATCTAAGGGGAAGTTAGATTTTTCAAATAACATAACCTCATGTTTTTGGTATTGTGGGGGAAACCAGAGTACCTGGAGGGAACCCACGCAAGCACGGGAAGAACATCCATACTCCTTCCAGGAAGGTCACCTGTCAACCTTCTAACTGGAAGGCCACCATGCTGCCATTTAAACAATATAATTTTAATATATTAAACAGCTTCAATACACAATGCATTATTTTCTTTATCAACTTCCTTAAGTGTCATGGGTTTCACCTGTTCATCTGTTTCACCCTGAACAGGTCACCAGTCCATTGCAATTTTTTTTAGAAAGCGTGTATGTGTGAGTTGGAGAGACTGGAGTAACCAGGGGAAACCAACAGAAGCTCAGGGAGAGCTTACCAAGTTGATATACTGATATACTACTTACTCCACCACCCCAGGTTAACTATAATAATTTCCTAAAATTTAAATTTTGGTTTTCATTATGCATAACGTGTTACCATATTATATGCATACACTGGATATATAAATGGATTCATCAGACTAAACTATAATTAAACCTATCCACAACATTTGTATACATATACATACATCTAGATGTTCATGTCAAACCAAAAAATTGTTCCTTTACAGCAACACACAGCTGGAAAAATGTCACTGAAAAACAAAACAAATCTGAAACATTGGGAAAATAATACATTTTGTATTTGTGTCACTTTTAAAATGAAAGTCAACACTTGTGATTGAGTTGAAACAAAATTGTATTAATTCCACGAATATAATTTAGTGTTTTGATGGCAGTTAAATCTGAGGTAAAGTTGTAAATGTGTGTTGATCTCAGTCATCCGCTGACCTTTGGTGAAGAGAAGAGCCATCGCGCAGAGCTCGAGCTGAAGCCAGAAAGAAACGACGCTGCGGTTCCGATGCATTGGGCTGAACACCTCGTTTTTCTTCCCCTTTAACACCGATACCTGATTTCCATCGTGAAACACTGTCGGCTTCGACTCGCAAATCGCTTCTTCAAAAACATGTCGCCAGGTTTTTAGAAGAGATCACATCGCGGAGCAAACGCCGCCGCAGATAAAACTCGGTAAAAATCAGCAAAACTCGGACACGCCGTCGCTTGAATAATATTTGACAAACTGTGACAAATCCATTATTGTTTAGATCCGCATGAAGGGTTCTTAACCATCACAGCTCTCCAAAAGGGCAATCTCGTGTGTAAAGTTCGCCTAGTTCTTGAACGTAATGAAGCGGCTCCTCCTCACCGTGTCACCGAGGCTGTGACCGCTGCCCAGACACGGTTCATCCCCTACTTTATCGAACACTGACCCCTGGATGTGTGTGAAGAGAACTACCTGGAACTACCATTCACAGCTCATATTCGACGCCAAAGGTGTGAGACCTTCTAAACAGTTTAAACATGGCGTGTTTTCTGGATGTGGATAACGTCCTCAAGAGAAAACTGATGTAGATGATTGTGAACCGAAAGAGCCACTGATAAAGTCTCTCACGTCACTCTTATTGTGAGATATCATTGTGAAATAAAGCGCCGTACAATTAGTGTGCTCTTATTTACTATTGATTCAAATATTACACTTGTTTAAATAATCAGTTAAATAGTATCTATGTTTCGACATTAGCCCTCTTGTGCCTAGTAGTCGCTGCAGTAATCAGCTATTTAATAGTCTTTTTCCTATAAATGCAATGGTTTATATTAATATCTATTAATTTCCAGTTGCTCAAAGATGCTTTATCATTTTTTAGAGCATTATTCATTCATTCCACATTCACACTGGTTGTGAAAAACTATATTGGTAGCTCCGAGGGGAGCCTTTCCTTCTTGAAGCCTAATTGGAAGTAACTGAACTGCAATTCCTCTCCTGACCGCTTGAGGCTGGCTTGAGAGGCAAGTGAGAGGTTCTCATTCACTCCAATGTTAAATTGTCCAACGTTGAAACTGAAAAACTCCACTCTTGGCACGTCTAGTTTTGTTGAATTAGATAGGTCTCTAGCTTTGACTTTCATGAACACTATGAGGGTTTTTTTTATTTGCTAGTTTAAGATTTATTAAGCCTTAAAATTTGCATAATTTAAGGGCAAGGATGATTACCAGTTCTTTCAGGCAGTCATGTCAAGGTGTTATCTTCTGTTGTAGTTCATTCCAGCTCATGTCATTTGATAAACTTGGCTACTACTGGTGTTTTTTTGTTTTTAAATTTTACTGTAAGTTGTTTTTTGATGTGTGTTGTCTTAGAGATTACCAGGAAGTGACACACTTTCATGAGGGAGATTGCTGGTGATACCCACTTTGAGTTTCATTTAACTTTCCCAGAAACCAATGGGTGATGCCCTCAGCTGCCCTGGGGCAGTTTGACGGAACATTTCGAGCTGACGGCCTCCTACACACCACCAATGTGGCTTATATGCAAATCTTTTTTTTTTTTTTTTTAAGAATTAAATTAAACATCCAGCTTAAACCTCAGTGCATGACCTACAGTTACAGTGCATAAGCGCTGAGAAAAGAAAGAAAGACAAACAATTGCAGTTGATGCTAAGCATCTATTACAGATATTTCTGAAATATTTTACATCTTTGCAACTTTACGATTACATTTAATCAGGGAGAGAGATCTGAAATATTATTGCAGGTCAGTCATGAACCACTGAAAATAGGGTACACTCTAGAGTTGAGCCGGATACTCGGTCTCGCGCTCACTCTCTATTCTCTCCCTCAGTCACTCAGATTTGCAGGTTTTTTCCATTAACATTTAGGGTTTCTTCAGCTTCAGGTTTGTTTTTTTACTTTGGTTTGTTTGTAGTACTTACTTTTTAACCAGTAGAGTTTTGGTAAAAGTGGGGTTTGTTCAGATGTGGTGCTTGGTAAAAGCGACTCGCGTCTCTGCCTGTCTTACATGCTACAAGTGTCCAGTCTGAACGTGTTTTTAGCACAGCTGGAAATGTGGTCAGTCCACAGTGTGCAAACTTAGAACCTACCCATGTGGAACAACTGGTCTTCATTAAAGTCAGAATAATCTGCAGATCTGAAAAACATCGTCAGACTATTTGATCCAAAGAACACAGCCCCCCCCAGCCCCCCCCCCCACCCCCCCCCCGTCTCTCTTTCTGTCTCTCTTACTCACTCTCTCACTCACTCACTCACACACACCTGGTGTGGAAATAAAAAAAATAAAAAAATTAACCAAAATAAAATAAATAAAAATAACACTGCTCAAGTTTAAAAAAGTTGAAATGAAACTCTTGTTCATTACATTTTACTTCATTATTGCAACCGCATGTGTTGTATTCATTGTTGCAAAACATGTTCTGTATATATGGTAGTTTGTTTGTTATCATGATCAAAACCACTGATCTGAAGCTCAATGCTGATGCTGTTATGTAAATAGTTTTCTAATCAACAATAAATATACTTTATAATACTTAGTTTACCCAATACACCAGAAATTAGAACACTTACAACTGCCTGGGGTTCTGTTAAGACAGGAGGTTCCAAAAGGCAGATATTGCCATCAGATTCTATTGAGACCAATCCAAAAAGGAAAGTAAATATATAATCTTAAATAAATACATTTTATGTATATGTCTGTGAATATTTTATTTAGGGACTTGTGTCCTGTGGAGTGACTGGCTCTGATGAACACCCTGCAGGAATTCCCTCAGCCACTGGCCTTCCAGTGTTCAGACTCAGGGCCATTTGTGAGTGGTGGTGCTGCAGGGCCTCTTCCTGTCTTGCGAGCCTCTGCCTTCTTTCTGTTGACTGAAGAGACATCAAATGAAAATGAGCACTGTATGAAAACAGTACACAGATATGTATTTGCATTTACATGATAAATGTGAATAAAAAAACTACATCCTTGACATGCTCAAACCTTACCTGATTGAATGATATTATACTATTTCATTTTCAGCTGCTGCCATGTTCTTTAAATACTTGCAGGATTGCACCAACATGAAAATTACAACTAGATGCAACACCATAGTTTTAAGTATTATCTTTAATAATAAATTATCCGGTTAAATTCACTGACCTTCAACAGGGACATGTACTGTAACTAGATTAATGGGATTATTACTCATTCTAAAAACAATTTTTAGTACTGCTTAGTATTCTAAATGTCATATCAACCTCTACCACTACATCCATAAAAAGGCAGACATACAAATGGCCTTTTAAATCTTAAAAAAAAACCTCAGTTTTGGAAAATGTATCCTATTTTATGTAATTTAAAGCAATTACATCTGAAATGGCAGCTAATTACCGCAAACTTCCCACTTTTTCAAGTGAAAAGTTAATAAATGTCACACATTACTTTTATTATAAATAAATATTTAAATACTTTCTATATTTTGAAAAATTTTCTTTATTGTGAACTTATGCATTAACTTGAGCACCTATGTTTTCCCATGCTAGCTGCTTCTGTTTCGCCGATGCAGTGGTGTTGCTTTCTTTTTTAATACAAGTTCATATTTACAATAACTGCATGAGAACATCAAGTTGAGCTGGAGAAAAAAAAATGCTGATCTCTTTTTTTCAGAGGTTGCCATGGTAATATCTGCGCTCCATTGATAATGCCTTTTTGTAGTCGTGGTGCACACGCTGTTCTGAAACCAAAAACTCTAAGAATTCAATCTCTGTAAATCAACTCAGAGTTCAAGTTTAAACTCTGAGTTGGTTGAACCTTATTACTGAAACCCAGGTCTATACCTTGTTCTCAAACAAACGAAATATATAATAATTCACCACTGGTGTCTGCACACGGCAGAATGATGCGCGTACACATGCCTGCATGTGTTTTTTTGTTTCGTGTGCACGGAGCTGGAGAACATCGTGTGGTCATTCAGAGCAGATAACCGAAATATGTCATGGTGAGAATGCTGGGGAGGTTTG
The DNA here is from genome assembly GCA_007224835.1 of Danionella cerebrum. Classification (NCBI taxonomy): domain Eukaryota; kingdom Metazoa; phylum Chordata; class Actinopteri; order Cypriniformes; family Danionidae; genus Danionella; species Danionella cerebrum. The sequence goes on from SRMA01027003.1 coordinate 211,527, forward strand.
CAGTTATCTGTGGGCCTGGGATAATCTTAGGACAAAACTGAAACTGTACCCAGGCCCTGCTTTGTTTAACCATACACCAATTTCATTGGCCTGTGATAACCTGAGAGGAACAGCTCATCACAGATACCAGATACCCAATGATAGGTTGTCGAGGATCAGGGGCGGTGATGAAACTCCATCATCCCCCTTTAAATTAGGGGACCTCGAAAAATCTCAGAGAGAGTTGCTGGGTGAGGACCTCAAGAATACACATTCTGTTGTTCTCATTTTGGAAACCAGTGCGCTGATATATCTTATTCACTACTTGTTAGATCAAAAAAAGTTGTGAACCTGGAATCCGTCTGAGACCTATTATTGTAGCAAATACATACAGCAAATATATAGCCATGGTGCCACAAGAAGCGCCCCTGAGGTTGACCACTCAGGAAGATGTAAGACCTTTCAGGGTCTGCCCATCGACCCGACTCCCCCTGGAATGGGGGGGGGGGGGGATCTACCACATGCACCTCGCTGCCATCCTTCAGGATGGCGGCACCCATCATGTCAAAGAAAGATCTCACCCCCAACGAAGGCCCAGTAAGTGGATGCGGCGGCCTTGGCCCCCTACACGTCACAGACTTGTCCCCAGGGCCCCGACCATCCGGCAGGGTAACACGATTCAGTTCGTGAAATCCCCCAGGTTTCGAGGCATTTTAGAGACCCCTGTACCCTAGTCAGGCACCTCACTCCTGCGAGAGGAGATCACTGCCCTTTTGAGCAAAGGAGCAGTCGAGCCGGTCCCTCCAGCCGATGCAGAAAGAGGCTTCTACAGGTCCCCAAAAAATCAGGCGGGTTGCGACCAATCCTGGATCTGAGACGTCTGAATCGGGGCCTGGCCAAGCTCCGACTCAAGATGTTGATGATTCGCAGCCTTCTGCCAGGTGTTCGGCACCATAGACCTGAAGGACGCATACTTTCACAGGGCGATAGTGCTGCAACACAGACCATTCCTCAGATTCTTTTACGACGGCCAAGCCTATCAGTACCGTGTCCTGCCCTTCGGCCTATCCCTCTTCCCACGCACCTTCATGAAGGTGACCCAGACTGCCCTCGCCCTGCTATGCCAGGCAGGCATCTGTGTCCTGGACTACCTAGACATCTGGCTGGTACTGGCCTCGTCCAGGGACCAGTTGATTGCACACAGGAACAGAGTACTCACGCACCTCTGCCAGCTTTTCTACTCCCTGTCCCTGGCTCCTCTCGGGACAGACGCACTGGCAAATGTTTCCGATTGAAATATTCACTACTTAAATGTACAACCATGTTAAAATGCAGCGCACAACAATGCAACCCCAGTAAATACAATGCATTAAAATGTAAGCACTGTTAATTGCAATGCATTTTTTCCCAGTTGTGTAATTCAACAAGCTTTTTATTTCAAATGCTTTTGGCATTAATTTTGTTCCATATTGCTTGTCTCTGTATGTATACAGTGACACAGTCTCGCGGTGTTTTCAGCATGTAACGTTACTGTCTTCATGAGCATTTGACCGTTTCATTTGACTAAAACTATTTGTTATATCATATACATACGCTACAGAAATGTAAAAGTTCTTTATAGCAACTTGAACCTGAATATTACTGAGGTGCAGTATAATATATGTAGCATAATAATACTACTACTAAAATTATTAAACAATTTATTGGTGCTGCTAGATTGGGACTACAAACTCTTTATTAGCTTATAAAACTTCAGGTAGCTATTACATTTATTTTTTGTTATTTGTTGCTACTTGCTGTTTACTCATTTAAGTTTTACAATTGTTTACAGAATGCTGCTGGGGCTAACTGCACTTTTTTATGTCATTATTGTTAGTATTAATATTGATGTTTATTTAATATTGTTATTATTAACAGTTCTCAGAATTAAAGATATGTTTGAAAGCATTCAAAGAAAGTTCTTGTCAGAGCTCTTGTTATTATTAATTATGACAAATTACATTTTTACACTAGACATATCGGTACAAAATATCGTTTATCGGTGCATTTGATCTGTTATAATCGATATCGGCATCGACCCCTACTCTCAATAAACCCACCCTCCAGTGGATTTTACTACAGCAGGTGCGCCTGACTCATTCACTACTCGTTACAAGTTGTGGAGAGTAAGTTTAAAGTGTTTAAGCGCAACCACAACCTGGAAGTAACCAGTATTCTCTGTTCTATTTACCATGCCAGACACCACTCTCTCTGGGGACATGAAGGATATCGTGCAGCAGCTCACGGTTATCTCATTCCGCCAGCAACAACTCACCAAACAGCTGACAGAAAGACAGCCATGGAGTGGGTGGTTGAGAGTTTGCATTTGGAAGCGGGAGCTGCAACTGCGGTCCCAAAGTGCATGTAGTTCATGACCAAACTAACAGAACAAAATGACATCGATGCCTACCTTCACACATTCAAAGTCATTGCCAGACGCAAAAGATGGAAAGAAGACAGCAGTGTCCCAACTTCTGACACCAACGTAATTACCACATTGCTTAGAATTCAATGACATGGCTTAGAATCCATCAACAAAGACACTGACAACAGCTTGGTTTTACTGATTTTATTTCAGAACGTCAGACAAACAGAACACGTAATGAGTGAGGACAAGCCACTTACAGCCACTACAGTATAGATATTTATCATAGTGCTTCAAGCAGTTTCTTAGATTTAGGGTTTCTCAGAAAACCAGGAACAATAACAACAGAAAAACACTGAATTCATTCAAAATACTTTATTTTATTCTACTTAAAAGTTATTCAGGTCAAATTTGTGGGCAATTTAGTGTCACCAATCCACCTGATGTGCATGTCTTTAGAATGTGGGAGGAAACCGGAGTACCCGGGGTAAACCCACGCAGACACAGGGAGAACATACAAACTCCACTCAGAGAGGCTCCTCCAGGAACCAAGTATCTGAGCAGCCTCAGTGATAACCACCGAGACTCTGTGCTGCCCATCAGCAACAGCAAACAGGCTCCAGTTACCTTTAGCCTGGAAAACGAGGAGAGAAAGAGCTGTGTGAGCTTTAGTGCCTGGATTCACAATTTCTTGAACATTTTGTAAAGTGCCACGTACCGTGTGAACTCTAGATATTGTCTGTGTGATCTTGTCATCACTGTCAGGATCCACAGAGATTCGGAGCGATGAGGCTGTGGAGAGTCACAAACAACTGGCAAGAACAAAGAGCTAAATCTGGTGTTAGAGTTTCTATCCACACACTGCAGATACAGAAGCTATCGATAACAGAAGCCCTACCTTGACACTGTAATACTCATACCTGGATGGCGTCACACATCAGACATTCAGTGTAGGTCCTTTTCGTTTTTTTAAAGTTCTGGTTTCATTTAAAAGAATGATGTTTTTTATCGCTATACGACCTTTACCTCCTACCTTTAAACTGAACCAGAATCAGTGTTTCCTGCAAAGAAAAAAAAATGCATTGATCTTCCTGCATTACTTTTCCTTAATTCAGTAAATTGTGGAATAAACGGCTTCACATCGTACCCGTCTGAACAATCAGGGATGCAGAAAGTTCATCCAGCGGTGCTGTATGATCTCTTCAAGTGTTAAGCGATCCTCTGGATTGCGTTCAAGACACTTGGAGATCAGATCTTCACATCCTGTTAAGAGACAGCAAGTGCAAATTTATATAGATAAAAAAGATATTTAAATCCCGAAGCACTGCGATGGACTGGCGACCTGTCCAGGGTGTACCCCTGCCTCTTGCCCAATGTGCGCTGGACATAGGCACAGGCAGACCCCGGTGACCCCAAAACGGGAATAAACGAATAACCTGAAGCTACACTTTTAAGAGGGAATCCATTCATAGAAAGAGCTCTTAATATATATTTAAGTCCCATTAGGAGCATAGTTCAGTTCTGTTTATCAATATTTCTGTTCACTTACTGCCAGTGATTGATCCCAGCCTTCTTAGTGGTCTGATGAAGATATCTTTCACCAAGCGGAATGGGAGATGACCCGTAAGCATCGTTGCTAATATAATACCCAGGAACCAGACATTGGTTGGAACCGGATAGTATTTGCCATCCCTCATAGCCTCTGGTGGCTGGAAATGAAAGTCACCTGTCAACAAAGTAAGATGTTTCATATTTAATTGTATTCCATAAAAAAAGTCAGAGTGCATAAAAACAGTAATTTATGAAACTATCGTGACTGGTTGATGGTCTGGATCAAACCGGTGCTAAACCACCACAGTGTGTTCAGTCAATAGACAGTGGTATGAGGTATGATCATTTCTGGGGGTAGGAAACTGTGTGAAAACAGTAAAACGTGTGAGACTTGGGAACCATGTAAACCATTCATTGCAGCATCTCTCTCTGTGACAAACATTGCGTCCAGCCTAGACACTTTAGTTTCCTTTGCAATGAGAAAAAAATGGACACAAAATGGTGATTCACCATCATAAGTTCTGCTGTCATATCCATCCTTATCCACCAGGCGTGCTGAGCTGAAGTCCATCAGCTTGATCTGTAGAGGGCAGAGTTGGTTAGTGTGCAAGTAAAGACACAGTTAATGGTGAAGATATTAACTCAACTAAATGTCATTACCCACCTTTGGTATCAGGTCTATATTCACCAGGATGTTCCGCAGGTTGATATCGTTGTGGAAAACCCCGCGGCTGATGCAGTGCAGCACGGCGTTAACCAACTGCCGCAATATAAGGCGAGTTATGTTTGCAGTCAAACCATTCTCTATGTCGATAAACTCTTTGAGTGACATGCACGGATGAGGGTACTCCATAACCATGGACAAGGTATCTCCACCGTCGAACCACTCATACATCTGAATCACATAAGGGCAGACTGGGGAGCGGCATAGCTTGACCATCATTGCCACCTCTCGATACAGAGGTTCAGGATGATCAGGCTGGAGAGGGCGAAAGAAGTCATTCATTTTAGAGAGGTTCAGTACAAACTGTTTAACTAGTTGATGAGAAATAAAGTAAACATAAACTTTATGGTTATTATAAATTGATGGTTTAAAAAAAGAGATACCTCCTAACAGTTTAAAAGCTGCTTGTACTAGATACCAAATCATATAAGGTCAATAAAGAAAAGACGTGAGGTACTTAAAACTGCCCTCAGAAGAAACTTCTGACATTAGCTGGAACGTTTAGGTTACTTGCGTGACCCCATGTTCCCTGAAAGTCTCCGTTCCCTCTTTCAGGGAACGTGGGGTTATGCAAGTAACCTAGACGTTCACCTTCAGTTGGTTCCTGAGACATTTGTTGGTGGTAAACCGACTGATTGGGAACCCCTTTTTAAAAGCCATGCCCAAAGACCTTCCAGACAAACCGACGCTAAACTAAGAAGGTTAGCAACTATGATCATAGAAACCTGAATGGGAACTCCTTTTGCCCCTGCACAGAAATATCATTGACAGGGAAGTCTCACAGCACTGAAAGCGTAACTGTCCTCAGTTGAGGAAGAGAGCATACAGAAGGAGAGCACCCCTCAACCCATGGTAACAGAAAGGGGTCATACTAGCCGCCTGATATACACAGAAGGAAGCGTCTCGGTAGGGACTCCCGATTTCGGTCGCTAGACCCTAGTAAGGACTGCCGAAGGGGGGAGGAAAAAAAGAACCTCTTCGGTAAAGGACGGTACTGCAAGCCACAGCCACACTGTTTCCTAAGGGTGACAGCCACCACTCAGGACCACAGAGGGAACAGACCTCAATCAAGGTATTGGGTGTTGACCAGCCCGTAGCTCTAAATATGTCGGTGAGTGAGAGCCCCCAAGCCAGAGTCCATTGAGCGAAACTTACTCGCATGGAGTGGGCACCCAACTGAAGAGAGCAGAGCGTCTCACACCCTTAGTAAGCAGCTTAGCCTGAGTGCACGCCTAGCGTGCCATAGCTAATTAACCTAAGACCAAAAGTGGAAGGCAGAAATTGTGGCGACATAGACCTTGAGGGACAAAGGGGCGCTAACGTGTGGTTGAGAGACCTTACCTTACCTCCCTGACCAACACAGAACCTGTGCTAGAAGGCTCACTGGGGGAAACGCATATTAGAGTTTCTTCCTGGGTCAGCGCATCTGTCCCGAGAGGAACCAGGGACAGAGTGTAAAAGAACTGGCAATTGGAGACCTGGGCCTCCCCGAAGTGTCCCAAATATTCTGGAGAGCCAGGGTATGTAGTCGCCATTCTCCTGCAAGGGGTTTGAACATGGACCTGAACCCGCGATCCCTTAGAACACCCCTTTGAATACCACTGTTCACGGCCTTGAGCGATCTAAGTCTGCTCTGACTCCAGAGGAGCAGCTGTTGTACCGCTAATGTAATGTACCGCTCTGGTGGTAATGTACTCTACAACCGTGGTGACGACCAAGGGGAAGAGGGCGAAAGCGCCACAACGCCAGTATAGTAATAATTTAATATTAAAAACTCTTGAGGAAAGGTGTAAAGACACAGCAATATCAACAATTTATTTCATTGTAAACAGATAATAACATTATACTCTGCTACATACGTGCACGATCCCCTGCTCTAAGTCTGGAGAGCGAGAGGGCGCGTCACAGTCCCATAGGGTGCTTTTATTCGACCACAAAAAGGAACGTATGAGATCTTTGTATCTTTAGACAAACAAGCTTTACAACAAGCCAAACATTATTTAGTGTTACCCTTTCAAAGTTGGTTATTGTGTAATTGCAATTACGTCTTTGATATTGCGACCCGTGACGAAGATGTCATCGTCCATCGAAAATGTACAATGCCAAATAACTTGACATCGCCCAACCATAGTACGTACTGTAAGACTTAGTTGCATAGTTTTTTGATAAACTATATATAATGTTTTGCCAACTTACCACAACAAGATAAGAGTGACTCGCAGGCCTGGGGCCACTTTTGATTGCAACCTGAAAATAGATGAAACAGCATGAACAGAGTATTGTGTCGTTAACTTTAAGGTTAGGTTCATTTTACAAGTACAAGCTTCAGATCCAGTTGAGTAAGAATGCGTTACCTTCATCCAACCGTGTTTTGCCATGTATATCGTACCAAAGCTTCCATTAACCAGAAGTTTTTGGAATTCATAAATGTCTGTCACATTTCCTGCAAACAGAAGAGGTGGCACGGTCAAGCAATACTCGTAAATGTACAGTTAAAGGAAAGGCTCAATCAAACCAAGAGTATTTTCATGTGATCAAAAAAAGCAACAAGAAATCTCACCACTGCAAGCCGCATAATCCGAGACTGGTTTTCTGGCAGCTGCTACAATGTTCTTTGAACTCTGGAGCCCAGATGGTCCTGGGACAGGCTCTGGTTCTGGTTGAGAAGCAGGAGCAGGGGTAGGAGCAGAAGCAGGAGTAGGTGCAGGAGCAGCAACAGGAGTAGGAGCAGGAGCAGCAACAGGATCTCCTGATCTCCTGAAGTTCTTCCTTGGTTTCCTGAGCATTATGCTGATTCGTCTCCTGTCTCGTCTGGAAACTCCTTGAATGTGTAAAAAATGAGAAGATAAATATTCATTCATTCATTCATTTTCCTGCCCGCTTATTCCCTTTCGGGAATCTCCAGCTCACATCAGCCAAGAAGCGGGGGTACACCTTGGACAGGTCGCCAGTCCATAGCAGGAGAAGATAAATATTTTAAACTTTATTATACAACAGTCACTGAATAAAAAGAAATAGACATTTTGCTACACAAGAGGATCTTGTTTTCAGTTTGGTAACTTGAAGAATTCAGTCAGTAGAGCATTACTCCATGGGTTCAAACCCCAGGGAAAGCAAGAAATGACAAAATTTGTTTATTTGCTTAAAATGTAAGTCACTTTGGATAAAAACATCTGCCACATGCATAAATGTAAATATCCTAAAAAAGACAGACCAAAACAAAACAAAAGCCAACAGGAACTCTCACCTCTGCTAGCTTCCTCATCAGGGTCTGCGTTCACTGAACCCTGGAGCCCAGATAGGGGGACAGGCTCAGCTTCTGCTTGAGGAGCAGGCTCTCGTGATCTCCTGAAGAGCATTCTTACTCTCCTGAAGAAAGCACAGACTCGTCTCCTGCGTCGTCTGGAACCTCCTTGAATTAGTAAAAAAACCCATAAATATTTACGACATGAGTAAGACACTGTCACAGAATAAAACTAAAATATATTTTTGATACACAAGTAGAAGTTGTTTTCAGTTATTTTTCAGCTGTAGAATTAGAACGAGATCCTTAATCATACTGTAATTAATCGCCTAATCGATTACTACTGGATCCGCATGTCCTGCCTGTTCTAACTGTATTCCTCCCAATCATGTATGCTTTATTCCTTGTTTTGTGTATTTTGATGTAGGGTCTCCTTGGGTGACTAGAAAGGCACCACTAAATAAAATGTATTACTATTATTAATATTATTATTATAATAAAAAAAAAGACAGAACAAAGTTTAAAAAGGTAACAAGAACTCTCACCTCTGCTAGCTTCATCTTCAGGAACTGCAGTGTCTGGAGCCGGATCAGCCACTGCGTTCACTATACCCTGGAGCCCAGATGGTCCTGGGACAGGCTCATCTTCTGCTTGAGGAGCAGGAACAGGCTCTCCTGATCTCCTGAAGATCTTCCTTGCTCTCCTGAAGAAGGCACAGATTCCTCTCCTGCCTCGTCTGGAACCACCTTGAGCTAGAAAAGTAACAGTCACTGTTAAACACCAATGCAGAAACAAAACCACGGTCCTGCAGGTTCTAAATCTGTTTCGATCGGCTGTGAGAGGTCACATATAGAGTCAACTATTGTAAAGTCACCAAGACGAGTCGGAACAATGCTCTAAGTGCAGAGATGAAAATAGCACAAGAGCAGTTACCCAGCAGCTGTCATAGCAGCAGCATCTTCCAAAGCCATTTCATAAGCAAGAAATCACAGAATCTGTGGCTTTTTATAAAGTTAAAGGTATGGTATGAAAGCTTATGTGTCGAAATATTCAAATGTAAATGAAAATGCTTTCATACGGTTTCAAATTATATTGCAAAAAAATAAGGAAAATTAAATTACATTTTTCACAAATATAATGCAAATATTGAAATTGTATAAAAATGTATAATATGTAGACAGATTTGCATATTATAGTTGCAAGGTTAAAGGGCTAGCTTACTCATTTTATCAATATAACATACCGAAAAATGTGTTGTGGGTTTGAAATAACAAGTAAATAATAAAAGAATAAATGTGAACTACCCCAGTTATAAAAGCAATGCTGTTTAAATCATGGTCATGTATATAATATAACATAATAATACTAATAATAACAACAACAACGATTCAACTTTTACAGGGACATGTTATAATCATCATGTACTACGGGAGGTACATTTGAATTTAGCAACTAATAAAGCACCAAATGTTTATGCAATTTCAATACCTAAAGTATATTTGTCAAAGGCAAGTGTAAATTATATAATTACTTTCATTTACATTTTACAACATAATTTAAATGTAAGTGAAGGCCACATGGCATTTAGCATTTGAATTTTGCTACACATAAGCAACACATAATTAGCCAACAGAAACATGTGACCACGTTTTCTTGGTAAATTTGTTTAATTCCAATATCTTTTTGATTAAGATATTCAGCAAATATAGTTAACTAGAATAGTAGTACATATCTTTAAACCTTGTTGACCAACGGTTTATGTTAGACATGTTACTAATAAAGATGTTGTTATATAATTCATGTGTTTTAAACTAATTTGTTTCATTAAAAAAAAAATAATTTGTAATTATGAATCTCCAAGACCAAACTTTTATAAATATTACACATATATATCCTTTGAACACATATTTAATTCATAAAAATGGGTTGAAAGTTAATCAAATATCAAATATTTGACTGGCAGCAAGTCTGGTTTGTTAATCACGACATCTTTTGGACTCAAACTCAGTGTTTGGTCTTGAAATATGGTTAAACTCAGCCTGCAATTATATCATAACATTAAAATAACTTTCTGAAGATATATATATCACAGAAGACTACAGCAGCCTGGTCTGAGCAACACAAAGTTCTGTTCAGAAAGAAATGATTTGAAGCCGTTTCTAACATTTTCAAGTAATTTACTTCATTAAAGTTTCATTTGTACAGTTGTTTCAAGGCAGTGAGTAAACATTCAGAAAGTTATGTGCTGGGCTAGTTACATGTGAATTCTTTCAGTTTTAGCTAAATAAACGCTCAACCGCCAAACTACGAAAGAGACGTATTTCACAAAACCCAAACGATGTTGTTTATTCCGGTTTTAATATCTGCGGTTTAGTTTTTCACCGTTTTCTCACCAGTTGTGTTGTCGAGAGGGGGGCTCTCGGTGGGTGAACTCTCCATCTCTCGAGTATTTGAGTCCGGGAGAGACCCCGAGGATTCGGAGCCCTGCAGATCCGCCAGCGTCCTGATGGCGAAACGCGAAACGCAGCGGGCCGCAGGTATTTCTTCCTCTACTGCCATAGCAAAACCCGAGAAAGTGTCCGAGTAAAACCTAATTTCTGCTGAACTTCGGAGGCACTTTTCTCTAACAGTCAGAAACAAACTGAACCTCGATCAGAAACTCGTCTGTATTCTGTGAGCGCATGACGTAAGCGATTGACGTCATACATAGAGTGCTGCACATTTCAGGCGCATCTTTTAAACCACATGTGGCAAACTCAAGGCCCGCGAGGGAAAAATACATTTCCCACAATGCCTTTAGCCGCAACGGTCTCTCCGCATCCATACTCACGAGTGTAACTGCAGAGCTGCCGTTTCTCACACGTTGAACGTAACACTCTCGCATTTGATTGATCTCTCATGCCACACCTCCGATTTCTCACGCTAAAATAAATTTCAAGATGTGAAATGGGCGGAGCTAATAGTTTATCTGTGATCTGTTTCTTGAGCCTGATGATAAAAGATCATGATCGATGTGCGCAGTTACTGGACGCAAGTAGCTTTTCAAGTATCTGAACTTTACTCAAGTGTTTTAATTTGGAGAGACTTTTTAATATATTGATTTTTTCCCCATTACATTAATGAGTGCATGAAAAACTACACGTTGTACGGAGACTGTTAATGGAAAAGACATTAATATACAGTGGTACCCCGAGATACGAAACTAATCCATTCCAGGGTGACATTCGGATCTCAAACATTTCGTATCTCGAAGCAAGTTTTACATGTAAAACGCCTAATCCGTGGAACAGCTCTCAGAAACAACAGAATAAGTTGATTAAAAAAAGGAAAACCAGAGAAAAATCAAGTAGTTTCTTCAATCCTTAAATCTATACATAATGTTTCACTCGATTTAAAACTGATTTAAAGTGTTTTAAGGCGTATCAGCCCCTTAAAGCACACTTTCTTCAAATGGAGAAAGGAGCGCAAGGACGCGGAAGTAAACAAGTGGATAATAGAGCAGAAATGTTTGTTATTGTTCGTATCCCAAATTTTTCTTCATATCTTAAAGCAAAAAAATTTCCCGCGAGACCTTTTGTATCTCAAACATTTCGTAACTCGAAGCAATCGAATTTGGGGCTACCACTGTATTCAGATGTTGTAATTTCATGAAATATACTGGGTTCTTGGGGTGGGTTTGTGTTGCGCTATGAGGAACTATTTATTTACAGGACTTATTTGCAGATTATAGTAGTGCCTTAAGTGGACAACAAGAACTCTTTCATGAAGGTCGGAACATAAAATGCAGAGATTCATAAAGTAATATGTCTCAGTTATAAAGACGTTCTTGGCTGCCTGTGGGGCTTGGCCTGAGGCAGAGCCCACATCACCCCTGGGTCACAGTTTGTCTAGATAAGAGACATGGGACACTTCATACTACAGAACCCTGAACCACAAATTAAGAATGAGACAGTTGAAGATGAGTCTGTGGATAGTTTTGATTGTGTTTTAACGAATAATAATTGGATACACTGAATCCAAAGCTTCACAGAACAAAGCTCTACTGTAGATGTATGTAAGGTTATAATTAATTTATCTTAATATTAGGTCACAATCTAAAGTGGGCGCTCTGAGACACGAAGCTTTGAAACAAGTCCCATATTATTTAACTGCAATATCAGAGCTCAACAGTTAGGCACTGCACATTTAAGCTATTAGATTCCCACTTAAGGTTGGAGTTGGGACTTTGGGGTGTAAGTTATTTAAACACTAGGGGACGCTGTTTAACAATGCTTGGAGCACTGCAGCAGGATGCTACTCACTCTTACACTGAACACTCTTACTTCCTGTGTCCAAAACTAGTCACCTAATTCATGCAAATATTCATGGGGAAAACGACTTGATGGTTGTGCCACCATGGACACCATCAAAAATGAGAAAAAGTCTATTGTTTAATGTTTTTTTTGTATATATTGTTAAGAAAATAAGGTTCTGGAAAAGTCTCCTTTGTGAAAGGGATGAGTACAGCCTTGAGAGGATTGACAAGCAATGTCCGTTCAGAAATCTGAAGGAGCTAGATTTAGTGCATCAAGAACCTGCACATACCACATCTGCATGGCTTGGCTACAACTGGTCAACAAAGCCAACGCCACCAGTATCTAAGAGTATGATTGAGTGGTGAACTCTCCCAACTAAAACATAATCGATAATTCAAGGGTCATGGTGTTTAGGAAGATGAAAAACAGACTATTGGAAATTCAGATCTACAGGCCAAAAGCACAGCAACTTGAGCTCAAATAACTGCTCAACTTTGTCAAACGACCCAATGGTTTGCCCTATTAGCGGCGTTTCACATCCACCGATTTTATGCGCATTTTGAGTAAGATAACCCCCTTTTTAATGATGAATGCAATGCGTTTTGGTATTGATTTCATTGCATCTAAAATGTTGTTTTGGTCATTTAAAAAAACCTAAAGTCTGTCATCAAAGTGGTTCGAGATTATCACCTCCCAGAACTTTCTTCAGTAGCTGCGTTCCCAGAGACTCTCACCTCCTAAAGCAAGATGACTGTGTTTCATCTACGTGTTCTAGAACGCAAGGAAGCTATTAAATACAAAAAAAACCCCCCAGAAATTTCTGGATATTTGCCGCCAGTTTATCAGCAAATTACGATATTGTTCTTTTGGACTCGTTTTATTCGCAATTATTTTATGCCATATTCCAGTTTTGCGAATAAATTTAATTTGTATCTTTGGATGGAACATTTTGGCTATTGATGCTAGAATTAGTTGGTAGTCCCACTAAATATTATAATTTTGTGGAATCCTTTAAATAATGGCTGGAAATATTTCTCTCAGTGTATGAATAAATATGTATAATTTCATTGTATAATTTTTGCACAAACTGAAATAGTGTGTAAATCAGCACTGAACACCAATTTATGAAACCATTATGTGGTAATTATTTATTATACGTAGCTTTAGAAACCATATACAAAGCATCAAACCCAGCATGTCTATTCTCAACGTTCATTTACAGTCTAGAGCATTAAACTTGGTCTTCAAACTCTGCATCAACTGCAGCGAAGAGGCAAAGAAAATAGAGCAGAAACTATGAACTTGTGAAGTACAGTTAGGTTGCCTAAAACTGGTTGATCATTTATTGATTTAAAAAAGTATTTTAACCTGGACGATACCAGTTTTGTGCTAGCTTGGGACAGCCCTCTGTCGTTTTCATCCACATAAATTGGAAAAAATGGGAATGATTAAACTCAAATTTGTGAGTGCAGAACTTAACAAATACAAAATGAAAACATTGTTAATACAAAACAGAAAATGTCAAACTGGTGCAGTGTAAAAGTGATCTCTGTTAGAAGAGTAATAGCACTGCAGAGAAGGCAGATAGACTAAACCCTTGGACCAAACCACTGAGAGCCTTTTTTAAAGTGCCACATCAACCACCAACTTCTGCCCTTTCAAAATAAAACTAACTCAACTCTGCTGAGTGGCACTGGAGTTCTCTTAAGTATTTCAGGTTTCTTTAATTGGTCACTTTGTCATTTTGTGTTCAGGTGCCACTTCCACAATCACTGAAGGTACAGAGTGGTGGGTTTCTGGTGTGACCGTGAACCCAAGGAAGCCTTGAGAAACCAACCTGCGAACCACCAGACCCACTTCAGGTTTCCATGATTGGTTTGTCAGGGAAGGAGTTAGGTTTCTCTGAGTGTCTATGACTAGGTTTTCATGTAGATTAGACGATCGTGAACTGAAATATGATCTCAGGGCTGTCAGTGACCATAATAAGCACTTTATTAAGCTTGTCTCTGGAACCCCTTGATAAACATCAGTCTTCGGTTGGACTGTAGATCTGAGGGCTCCGGGTGAGAGCTGGGGTCCAAACAGCACCAGGAGCCCGGACGACTTCAGAGAAACAGAGAGTGAGAGAGACAGAGAGAGACCACCATGAGCTTCAGCTGTCAGACCATGAAGGAGTTCTGGTTCTTCAGCTTGTCGAGCTCCTTGATCTGCTGTCTCAGAAACAAAACCCTGTAAAGAAAAACAAACATTTACTGTAGGTCCTGCTTAAAAAATCCTTTTCAGTTCTTCATATATTCAACTTATTTGCTTTGAAATGTATTTTCTAAATGCTTTATTTAAAGAACCAATAAGTTAGAGGTGCAAACTTGGTGTTAAAGGTTTTTCTGAACAGCCAATCGGAAGTTCAAATGAAGACCAGTGGACCAATCAGTGTCACCTTCTTTGCCATGTAAAGGAGCACAAGAGCAACAAGTTCAGTTTTTATTTTTGTAGTTTGCTCGAGCAGTTACTTTGTCTTCTTTTCTGTCAAAATGATCCCATGGTGTACTTATTCACACACACTTTATTTTGCTTGCCTGAAAAATCCGTTTGTAGGAACTCACGTGGGGCTCAGCGCGAGACACGCCATCATGGTTAATGCCTCAGGATCACAATCACAAAACATGCATGAAAACTATTTTTTTGTGTCAGAATTCCTGTCTTTTGGTTAATCGATCGATCGATTGATTAAAGTCATGTATCAACAGTCTCAAACGACTTGGTCTAAAGTGGTTTCAAACCCGAGTATTCTGTCCTTTGCTACCAAACATTACTTGTGTAAATGGGGTCAATAGAAAAGTATTGCTTTAATTCCCATGGGAAGCAACGGCTGTGGGTCAAAGCACCGGATTAACATCTGGTAAATACACTTGAACTTGGTAAGTTTGCCGGCTTTCTATTTCTGGTCTCTCGTGCGCTCTACCTCTAAGTTCTGCAAAGGGACAAGCATCAATGGTAGTAAACAGACCGAAATTATGATTGACTGCGCCTAGTTTTGGTACCACACTATAGGCATCAGATTGTGCTCCCACTTTTAACAATGACCACCAGAGATCAAGGAAGCACAAATGAATTGATTATTCATTAACATAAAATTAATCATAAAGAATTTACGACCGAATGACAGTCAGTTATCCAGTTTGAACAGATTATTTTGTGATTGTTGCTCTTGAGTATTTGTCTAAAAAAGTTCCTTGTGGGACCATTTTTGACATAAAAGGAGACAATGTAACTTGTAGACCATGCTGCTCCAAGGTATATGGAGCTATATAACCGTAACTTGCCTCTCCATTCATGGTTTTGAGGTAAACCTGCTGGTTTTATTTGAGGACAAAAAAATAATGCCAAAGTATGCCAGTTCCCTAACAAAAAAAAAACAGAAAATTTTCTTTTATTTTTTTAAAAATAAATAGTGTTGTTATTTGAGAGGAAATAATTAAATGTGGCCATATTTATTTTGATTTTGTCTCTTTCGAAAATGCTCCAAAAAAATCTGACCAGGTAAGTGTATTTTATTTTTGCACAGCGTTCGTTTTATTTTCTGCATGTTAAAATAAAAATGTACACGTTTACAAATAAATAAGTCCTCTCTGCTTTTGTTATTAAATGCTATTTTAAAAGCTAAATTTCATCATTGACTGATATATAATCGGTTAACAAGCAGCAGTTGTCGGTTGTGAGAATTAACGTAATTGCACATCTCCTCCAGGGCCGTAATTTCCAACATTGAGAAGCATCGGAGCAATCCTCCACTTCTACACTGACTAATGTGACACGTCAATTTGTCATCTGACTATAAAACAACGGGGAATTATGCATTTGCTGATCCTTCTGAATCATTTGGCTGATTAATACGCATTTGTAGGTGTGTGTTTCAGCCTTTCCTGGTGTCCTGACCATTGGGTAGGTGAATCGGTCTAAACAAGTCCTATAATACATGTAACAACACTTTTTTTCTGTTAGTGAAAAAAAATAGATATTCTCCCTCACCTACATCTCTTATTCACCCCATTACATCAGGACAGGAGGGTGTTAAAAGGAAAGGTCCTTTTAACACCCTCCTGTCCTGATGTAATTAATGCAAACTGCTCTCCGTTGGAAAATAAATAAATAATTACATAAATTCACTGCTTCCATCCAGAGGAGGAAACACCACATCAGGTGTTCACTCCCCTGGAGATAACAAAACTTTCTGCCCATTTCAACTGTAGACATGCACCACGCCTTTATTTAAAGCAGGAATACAAACCTTTGTTCCCTCAGAGTGGCCTGGATTTCACACACTCGCACTAAAGAGCGTAGATTCTTGAGCTCTGTGCAGATTTCAGACATGTAGAGGGTGCCCATGTTGTGGATATCCTCCCGCAACCGTGACACCTAAACGAGAGTATTGAGCAATCAGAGATCTGAAACCTGAGAACACTTTGAAAGACAATGAAAGCAAGCGGAGCACCTGCTTCTCCACATGTTCTGCAGGCCAGCCTTGAACATGTTTGATGAGATTTTCATCAAAGTGCAACGCCAGGGAAGGAGTGAAAGTGCATTGGGCTCGAGCGGTGCTTCCTGTGGTGGGAACACTGACCCCCACGCTACCGTTGGAGCTCGTCAGGCCTTCTTGACTGCTAAAAACAACCAAATTTACCATATCAGTCGTAGCACCATTTACTCTCAATCTTAAACTTTATGCAGTTTATGCTTTAAAAAAAATGATCTGTGCCGAAATATTCTGTCTAAGTCTTTTTTAGAACTAGTGCAGAACAGTACGTTTTGTCCAAGTGTTTCTGGAGTGCCCTTGTTGCTGTGCTCGTGACAATAAGCTGTCTTTCTCAACCTCACCTTGGTAGCAGTTTGGCTGTTCATAATCCTCCTTCACAGCTGTTTCAGTTTCAGTTCATTACTGGGCTTCAATGTGTGACTGATTATCCCTGACTTTGTACTTGTTTTTGAGGCAGTTTTTACATTAAATGTATATTTTTGCAACAGTCACAATCCTTTTAAAAAATAAGCTTGACTTCTCCATGGAACATTGACAGCACATTAGTATTTTAGTAAAAAAAAAAATAGATCAAATTTGAGTTTGAACGTCTAATAATATTTGGTTTGAATGTAAAGATAAATAATAAATGTTTTCCGATGCTTACATTTGCCTGTGGAGGCGGGGATCGCTGAACTCCAGAGATTTGTCAGAGTTGACAGACTGTTGGGATGTCGATCCTTGTCTCTGTATCGATGCACTGACCTGAAATTACAAAGAGACAACACATCTGATCAGAAATGACCATCATTTGTTAGAAAGATTCATTTTTCTATGAAAATGAGCGCATGGCACCAGCTGCCGACCTTTGGTTGTGAGGAAAGTGATGCAGAGCTGACTATGGGTTTGGAAACGGTGTTGCTCTGAGGTGTGCTGACCCTCGGAGACACGTATGACCTCGGTGAAGAAGCATCCGATGCCATAGACACGGGTGACTGACCCGACTGTTGAGCTGCTCAACCAAACAGATTCAAATGGGATTAGAAATCTGCGTAAAACCAAACATAACACAAAGATCTTATTTCAACTTCTGATCCAGCACTGTACACATGGAACATAAACCTGGAGTTTGCGACTTGACCCACATGGACCAATGCTAATTTAGATGGTGGCCTCAAACCAACTCCCATCTCATCCTTCACCACTGATTGGTCATTTAGTTCCTTCTGATGCATGACAATGTTAGGCCCCATGGATGATGAAGGCCTGACCATTCCCTAGAACTGAATCCAATCGCTTTGAATCCAATAGCTTTCCTGTGGCTCAGTTGGTAGAGCATTGCGCTAACAACACAAAGCTTGTGGGTTCAAATCCCAGGGAAAGCAAGAACTAACAGAACCTAACAAAAATAACATTCAAATGTAAGTCGCTTTGGATAAAAGCGTCTGCCAAATGCCAAAATGTAAATGTAATGTAAATGCAATCGAACCTTGTTAAATAAGACTTATGTTTCTGGATCAGAAGATCTGGGAGGAAATCCCCAAAGAGAACATCCATCATCTCCTCAAGAGCATAGTCAGATGTTGTAGGGAGGGGCTGCAACAACTAGTCGATAAAAATCGATATTAAAACGCGTTGTCATCGATTGGTTGGGCTGCTCACGCCACTGAGGAGTGCGACCACAGATACACACACAAAAAAAAAACTAAAAAGCTGCACCCAAAGACTCCAAAGTGTAGGATCATTTCACACCAAAGGCCTGGTGCACACAGCATACGTGTCCGTTGTGTCTGCGGATCGACGGAGCATCTTTGCTTTGACGTACATCGATGGAGTGTAGAGAATCGATTAAATTACATTTGCCATCATTATCCAAAGCGCATGGATTTCATTTAAACACTGAAACTAACCGTATTTCAACAATTATCAACTTAATAAAAGTACAACTATTGAAATAAAGTTAACTTTAAGTTTCCTAATGTCTTTAACATGTTCAGCACCGACAGCCTCAGTGCCTCAATCCACAGCACTGTCCTTGACCAACAAAGTAAATAACCAAATGCTTTACAACCTCGACGATGAAGTTAGTGTCTGTATGCATTTCATTTAATTATTTATTCATTATTATTTAATTAAATTATTATTTTAAAGAATTATTATTGACTAGGGTCTGAACATTTAAAAAAGTAAAGTGCAGGAAAAAAGATGCAACGTACAATAACATTAAACATTTAATGATCTTAAATTAGATGGAAATCCATTTCTAATGTTCGTTTCAAATATATTTATTTACACAAAAATCAATACTTTCTTAGTAAAAAAAATTTTTGGGGCATGTCCCCAGCTTTTTACTCATTCCTCTTACCCCCACCCATCCCCCTCCTGAAAAATGGTGAATTTCCATTAGTCAGTTTTTTCAGCAGGTAGTCGCATCTTTAGAAGGCCATGTGAAGAGAAAATGTAAGTTCTCTCCGTTTCTTATTTACATATTAGTTGATTTTAGTGTAAATATGCAAGTACGGTGGTACCCCGAAATACGAATGCTATGCCAGCGTTTTTAGGCATAGGACACACATCTGCTTTTCCTCCTCTCCAACGACATTAACAGTAAAGCCGAGAGCAAGATATGTTTCGTCATATTTTCTGCATTTAACCATGTTAGCTTTTGAATGACCTGCCTGTCTCGCACGCTCTGTATTCTCTCAGCTTGTGCTTGAAACCGTGTTGTAATTCGTGAAATATCTCGAGAAAGTTAACTTTCATACGTAGTGCCAAAATGTTTTCTGCATCCGTTCCACCTCCTCCGACACATCGCTTCACTCTCAAGGTAAGGTGTCACATTTGTGCACATATTACATATTTTGCTTGTGTTTTATTCTGTTTTATTATCACTTATTACATTAACAATGTGTAAATTTAAGGATTGAAGAAACGTTACTTGATTTTTCTCTGGTTTTCCTTTTTTTTATCTACTTTTACTGTTGTTTCTGAGAGCCGTTGCACGGATTAAGCGTTTTACATGTAAAACTTGCTTCAAGATACGAAATGTTTGACATACGAACGTCACCCTGGAATAGATTAGTTTCGTATCTCGGGGTACCACTGTATTTAGAAAATAACTTAATTTGCAGAATTTCCTGGTTCTAGAATCATGTGCACCATGAGGTCAATTAGCATTTGCTAATTCTATGCTAAAAGTCCTTTTACTTAACAATAATAATAAGAGGGTTGGTAACAAGATAAAAACAGCACCCATGTTTTGGTTACGAATCTAATAAAACGTGAATAAGTTTAGACTGACCTGATACACTCCTCCTACAGACGCTTTAATCTAAATAGAGGCCGTTGCATGGGATGTGGATTTAGAATTTCACTGATTTCATTCATTGTTCTACAGTCATGAATGAAAATGTACATGTTCAGAAATACTTGAAATATAGCGTAAACCATTTGAAAATACTTTGAAACAAATGTAGAAAGTAGACAATCAAACCATGTATTAGTAGCAACGAAGCAAACGTTCAGTTAGAAGACGTGGAGATGAGACTGGCCATACCTGGTGTGGAAAGCTGAGCAGCCTGGGAAAGCAGAGAAGTGACGTTGAAAGCGGACGATCCGCCAGTGAGAAGTTTATGAAGCATAGACTGTAAGGAAGCTTGTGTGACAGCGGCTGTGAGCACTTGGAGGAAGACAGACAGAAAAGAAGACAAACAGTCAAAGCTGTTCTACACATGGAAAGCAATTTAAAAGAACATATAGCACTGAACATGTAACATTTTACACACGGTGCCAAAAAGATGGAATTTAAACAGTAAAACATAAATCAAGGAACTGCATTTTTATAACAAAAAATTATAAATTATTCTGTTTGTGGCACTGTACTGGGCACTAAAGGAGATGCCAACAAAACACACAATGAAACATTAACAGTTCATCTACAACGGCATTTAAAAACGTATAATAATAATCTTAATAATAATAAAACTACAGCTACTATACAGATTCAAAGAGGTATAGAAAGCCACACCTTAGGACCCACCTTACTCTCAAGTTCAATGTAGCAGGTCTGGGGGTTAGATGGGGTTCAGGGATTATAGGGGCCTGGCCATACAGTGCCTTAAATGTTAATAAAACTAAAATTCAATTTTCAAACCAACATGATTTTTGACTGGCAGCCATTGCAGGAAGTGGCACTGATGGACTGACCAATGGACAGACTCCATTGCACAAACGTTGCTTTGGTCATTCTAATCCTCTCAGAATTGTCTCAACCGGCTGCGCTCTCCCGCCTCCAAAAGAAAAATGACATTTAACTGACACATATTATATAGATACACTCCCAGTGGAGCTGGGGATCAAACCAGTGACCTTTGATCTCCTGTCAATCATCTTATCCACTAGGCCACGACTGCCCAAAGGAAAGGTTAGCTACTCTTCCTCAGACCTCGATCATGTTCAAATTGACCAACTCAAAGCGTGAGTTCGATTGCGATTCAGTTTCATAGTAAACTTTCGGTGATTACCTTCATTGAGTTTGGCCATATCTAAATTGGCGTGGTTGATGTGCAAAGTGGCCTGAAGGGCAGGAAGAAGTTGGCGCAATAGCGCAGGGTCCTGGAGAAGAGAAGAGGCTGAGGCCTGCAGGGCCGGAGAGACAGGCACCGTTGAGGATGTGGACGAGGATGAGCTGGAAGTAGTGGAGGGATTCACGGATGAAGGCTGAGAGGAAATGGAGTTTACTGGTGGTTTCTCTGCTAAAGAAGATTCTGGTACAAAAGGATTGGAGAAACTGTATAGGAACATTGCTACACATTTGATGTGAATTTAGAAGCTCTGAAGCTCTCTGCACTGCAGTGAAAAGTAGCCTTTGTGTTTTATCGGACAAAACAAAATGAAATAAAAAAAAATTATGAAAGCAGTGATGCAGGGTCAAGCTTTTAACAAGCAACACGTAAGCAAAAAATGGCACTGAAAAATTAAAACATCTTAATGCACTTACTGGCAAACTCATGAAATTTCATTAAAGTTCATCAAATTTGTTTCCAATTGATGTTCAGGGATCAGCCGTTGTTCAGAGGACTCGCACCAAATTTGGTGCCATAATGGCAAACAGTTGTTGAGACAGCTTCAGATTACACTAGACGTTACTGAAATAGTCAAGGGATTCAATGGTGAGAGTTTGACAAATGACAAGGGAGGAGTTTGAAAAAGTAGGTTCTCAACTTAACCCGGACCGGTGCGTGGGGCCAAAAGAAAAAAAAAAAAAGTTAAAAAGCTGGGGTTAACCTAAAAAAATGATATCAAGCACTACCATAAAAAACCAAAGATAATCAGTGTTTCAAAAGATAATTTATTAGAGCGCATTGTAAAGTTGGGCTCTGGACCTACCGTATTTTCGCTGTACAAGATGCACCGGCATATAAGACACACCCAATTTTAAATGAAGAAGATCTACAAAAAAATCTGAACCAAATACTGTAGTAAAATATTTTATATCAACTGTGTAAAAGTTAACAGCAGTTTAAGAACAATTATATGCCAGATCGGATCTACCGTATTTTGGATCAGTAAAAAAAAAAACAAGACAAACATACCGGTACGTTTTTCTTTGCCCCCACTCATCACTCTTAAGTCCACCGTTCGTAATCACCATTACTGTTCCAGTGCAACATTGCCCCCACATTAGTAATACCGTAATAGCCAGTAACATTGTCACTACATTACTAATAATAGCTAGTAACATTGTCACCACATTAGTAATAATAGTTGGCACAATGCAACTGCTACCTGCTCCTTACGATCTGCGCTATGGTAGGATCGACAAGTAAGAAAGTGAATTTGAGATATTGCAGATATCTTCAATTGAGTTTTGAATAGTCAATATATAATTGGAGATATCTCAAGTTCACTTTCTTACTAGGGCAATTACAATTGAAGATATCTCTAAATGTCTTTGACGCCCATCAAAATATATTTACTACTAGTCACAATACATTTATTCCTATCTTTAAATGCATTTGCGGATAGTCAGGGCAGATGTTTGAATGTTAAAAGGGCTTGCCATAGCCGACGGCTCCAGAGCTAGGCCAAAGCCGCAGCCTCTCTTACGCCTCTCCTACAGCCGTGACCACCCTGCGCTCTGCATTCGCCATATAAGACGCACCAACTTTCTCCCCTCAGTTTTGGGGAAGAAAAAGTGCGTCTTATATGGCGAAAAATACGGTAATTCAATATGGCAGACAGGAAGTTCAGTCAATTATGGTAAAACTGATATTTATATTCTCACCTAAGCCGAGGGAATAAGGCAAGACCGGATTTTTGACAATGAGCTAAAGCTAACAAAAGTCATCTTTTGACCAGAAGGTGGTGGTGGCTTAAAATGTCTTGAGTTGCGCATTATTGCAAGGTTTTCTGCAAGCGGTTCTTGTTGACTAGCATGTTGGAAAATTTTCAGTAAATGTAGAGTAAATAGTTTCCAACACAAACTTGATATGGAAAAAGCCTGTTGTCATTTTCACATACTCTGCTGACTGACAAACACACATTTGATCCCTTGTGTGGTACATTAAAATATACATGTAAGAAAAAGGCCAAGAAATTTGTGAAGTGTTGGGAAACAGAAACAAAAGCACTTGCCGTGTGCCAAATACCCAACCTGACATCCTCCTGGAAACGTTCTAAAAAGAACTTCTGCTTGAAGCATTGCATTTCTGATGATGGTGCCATTTCTTACTTGAACTACTGAGGGCACTTGTGGCACTGGTCTGCATGGACTCCTGTCTGTAATCTCTGTCTTTGGGAAAGCTGTTAACCACGGTCTTGGCACTTTCTCTCGGCCTTTGTTCTCTGTTCAGAAAAGAAGTGTGAAGTCAGATGTTAAGGAGCACAGACAGTAAAAGGGAGCACAAGTTTAAAGTACAGTTAGGCACTGCTGATTCTGTACTGCACATGTGACTTAAATATTTATAAATACTGGACGACAATAATCGGTTTTCATTGCATGACTATTTAAAGAAGTTTTTTTTTTTACTTTGTAATCCTCTCGGAGCTCTGGTAATATAAAAGAAATTAAGAATTTATGAAGAAATGTCACGTAATCTTGCCATTCATTTATCACTTATTCAGTCATCGGAATGACTGGCAGAATGTAATTAGTCAGGATGAATAAGATTTGAAAAATCTAATTTTGAATTTTGCTTTGTCCTGTAAAATGTCCCTGTAGTTAACTCAGAGGTTTTTTCTTTTTCTAAATTTTACAAACAAATTTATATGTTACACTGTCCATCCGCATGTAATGACAGCACCATGGTCATGTAACCGTGCATTTTTTGGGGTGGTGAAGTTTGCTGTGATGTCACACTCTGTCACTCATGTGTTTGCACACAGCAAGCGTGTAATGGCGGCTGAAGCGAGGACCATGTTGCTGTTTATTCCACTATTTTGGCTTACAGCATCCACATGATTATATGCCAATGTTTACCAAACTAATTTCTGGCATTTTTAAATTAATTCTTCAGCACTGTGTACGCAAAAACACAAGCGTCTGTGATAAAAGGTAGAGTCATTACTTTGTTTCAGGTGTTTTTGAGAGTCTGAGTGTTTTTTTTTTTTTTATTTGACTTGAGTTTCTAGTGACTTTACGATGAAGAGGTGAGAAATTTTGTATAATAGTATAGTACATAGTATTTGGCCTTGCATGGCAGCCGTCTGTTAATATGAAAGGTCTATTTTGTCTTGAGGAGAAATCTGAGCAGTGGGCAGCAACAGCAGAGACAAAGAATTGTAGAATTGTGCAGGAAAAGATTTCAGTTTCCAGTGATGATGCTGATAGAATTGCAGTGTGCAAAACATTAACAGGCAGATTTTGTGAAGAAATGAAAACATTAAATAAACAGATGCATTACAAACGTTTACTTACTGTTATGTTTAAAACAAACAAACTGACCTCTCCAGCCATTCTTTCGGTTTCTCCCACTGAGAGACCTCTGTTCTGCAGTTATAGTAGTACTTCTTCCCCGATGAGCTGATGTGCTCAGACCAGTCATCTGCTGGAATACGCGGCTGGAGGAAAAATGGAAAACACAAATAAATACATGAAGATAACAAAAAAGATAAACAAATTCGAATTAATCATTTTTCAGCAATCTTAACTAAGAAAAAAAAGAGAAACTTTTTTGATTTTAAAACTTAAACAGTGCATTGAATATTTATATGAACAAAAAAAAAGTAATGATTTTCTCAATCACAAGACTGTGTTGAAATCTTACTAACTAGCTAATATTTCTATAGTCGAATAAACTAACAGTTTTTTTTTCTTCTGTGTGCTTTTCTTTTATGTCACTTTAAATGTCTGTTGAATACAATAATGGTAGATGTAAGTGCCACACTGTTCACTAGCCTAGTTTTTCTACACTTTACGCCTGAAATAGATGACTTCTGAAGACAGATACAAAAAATATAATCAACCTTCGGGAACTTTGCACATAATAAAGGGCTCACATACAGACACCCAAAGCCCTTGTGAGCTGGGATCAGACTTTAGAATTTGATATGCAAGTACTGTTGTACCCCGAGATACGAATGCTTCGAAATACGAAATGTTCGAGATACGAAACATCTGCAGGGAAATTTTTTGCTGCAAGATACAAACTTTTACAAGCTGTTTTGCTGTATTTTCCACCCTACGTCATGATGCCGCGTAGCGCTTCCGGGTTCTGGCGCTCCTATCTCCCAGTGCAAAAAGGGTCTGATGCACTTCAAAACACTTCGACAACACAGCAAAACATTATTTATAGATTACTAATAATGTGCTATAACAAATGTTAGAGTCAGGGTGTCATAAAAGAAATAACGTTTCTAACGTGGAAAGTGCTGTTTTGTAGAGCAAGTTAGAGAAACCCTGTGATGCGTTCTCAGAAGCGTCTCTCCATCTGTCTGCGCTTGTGCTTGAAACAGTGTTTGTGTTAGTAATTCGTGAAATATTTTGAGAAAGTTAACGTTCATACGTAGTGCTGTAATGTTTTCTGCCATCCGTTTCATCTCCTCCGACACATCGCCTCACTCAAGGTAAGGTTTCACATTTGTGTACATATTACGTATTTTGCGTGTGTTTTATTATCATTTATTACATTAACAATGTGTAGATTTAAGGATTGAAGAAACATGACTTGATTTTTGTCTGGTTTTCCATTTTTTTCATCTACTTTTACTGTTGTTTCTGAGAGCCGTTGCACGGATTAGGCGCTTTACATGTAAAACTTGCTTCAAGATACAAATTGTTCGAGATCTGAAGGAAACCCTGGAACCGATTAAGTTCGTATCTCGTGGTACCACTAAACCTGTTTCATAATGGTAATCAGTATTTGTAACTACTGTGTATTCCTTTTGACCAATTAGCATAGCCTGGGGCAGTAATATTGAGCATAAAGTGTAGTGGAGAAAATAACTTTTAAGTATTGAACATTCATTTAGTTTTCCTGACACTTTGTTTTCCATCTCTGAATGAATTGTTATACAAAAACTTTATGAACACCTGCCAAAAAAAGAACAAAATAATGTAACGTGTCACTGCTAACATAAGCTTTTAAAACATTAGCACCCCATAGAAGTGTGCCATTCTGAAACATTGGTCAGTTGTAGTTTCTTCATCTGATTATGAGTCAGAATGTGGGCTGAATTTCACCAGTACTTTGGCTTAACATTGTGTTAAAAAATAAATAAATAAAAATAACTTTTTTTTTCATACTAAAGGGGTGCATCGGTGTCGGTAGGCGGAGCGCGAGGCCTCCGCATTTTCATGAGGAACACATACTTGATCACATCTTTATCATTTGATTTTCAGTTGTGACAGTATGTGTGAAATCAAAAACACTGAAATTTTTTTTTTAATTTTGCCATTCAAGGACCTCACATTATCCTGTATTGAAATAGAACTTTATAAATGAAAACCAGCACATATAAGCTACTTTAGATGTGGGCTCAGACATTATGGTTCACTTGGTTAGAACGGTTTAACGTGAACTCTGAAAGGATCCATACGGTATTAAAGTGATGAAGTCCCTCCAGGGTCACATGTGCCTTTTAAAATGTAACTTGTACTCTGCACTAGTTCAAACCTCAGATGAATACCAATTCTTTATTAAAATACTTATTTATTTATAGACATTAACATTGCAATCTACTAAAAAAAAGAAATAACATAAATAAAGAGAAGACAGAAAATGACAAACGGATTTTAAGCTTACAAAATATTATTTTTAAAATAAAGGTAAATGCGAAAAAATCTAATTGAAAATATCAAATGGTTTCATTCTTAATTGTGAAAATATGACTAATGTTCATGGTAAAAGTGATTCATATAATGTTTTCCTTTAATGCTATTGATAAACGGAACAAAAAGCTGGTTACTTGATTATAGTTGCAGTGCTACATAAAAAGAAGAATGCAAATCTAACCGCAAAAACAAAAATCATTACATTTCTTGAATTGTCCAAAACAATGAAATTATTACACTGTGAAAACAAGATAATGTAAAGTGTTGATGGAACTAAAAAATTAAACATGCATTAGGCCTGCAGTGAATCACTCACCATCTCTGAAGCTCTGTTTGGATGAGGGTGAGAGCTGGATGCATGATGGGAGTTTTCTTGTGGACTGACACCTGAAATATCAAATCACTTTATTACAAATCGGTGACTGGTTAAACTAAACAAGTTGATTATTTAACCTCTGAAGCCCGAGATTCCCCGGTACCGGGGACTTGCCCCCTTGTGCGTTACATTTTCGCTCATAGCTCACTAACCCTGAGAATAACCCACACATATCAAATACCGTTGTGCTCAGCGGAAACTCCTCTAAAAACGTATCTAATTCAATTTCATATCCGTTAACCACAGCTCGAACGCCATGCAAATAAACAACAACATGTCCGGAGTATAATTCATGACCACGTTTTTGTTTATGTGCGATATGTATCCACAATATAAACGGAAACACCAAAACCATGGCATCAAATGAAAGCTAACAACCAGCAGAATCCAGCGATATGGAACTAATTTACATTGCATGAAGTATTTCAGAGCAGGGAGCGAAAGTTCCACGAAAAAACGCCAGCGAAAATCAAGCAAGCATGTAAATCTTGTCTTACCTTTTGCAGTTTTTTCAACAAAAAGTTATTTCCATAGCGATAAAAGTCCGTTTGTTGTTATGTCCGGTCGATAGCTTCGCGGAAACTCCATTTTGGCTCTTTTCTGTAGCTCTGTGCTCACATAACATAACCCCGTGTGCAAAAGCAGTCCTCTCCACGCTGTCCATCTCAAAATGGCGGATACCATTGGCTTCTTCAGATCCAAAGCTTTTCAGCAATATATAGAGCTCCCGGATTGGACAGATGGTCAGGGGGTAGGGACACGCGTAAGCTCAAACGTAGGGAGTACTGTGAATGAAACGTTACGCAAAAGCGCACACAGATGGTGTAAATAGGCTCCCACCCCCCTTTTACAGCGTTTCTTTAGGAGTTTTTTTTTCTGAAATCATGTCCCGTAAGCAAGAAAAGAAGACCATGAACGTAGCGGAAGCTTTGGACAAGATTTTTTTTCATATTTCAATTATTGTGCCAAATTGTGCCAAACTGTGCCAACATGGATTACGCCTGAACTTTGTTCAATCAAAACCTTTACAGAATATTAGTTTCTTGTAGTATGGACACCAAACTTGCTACAGATGTTCTTGACATGTAGTGGTTACAATTGATTGTGTTTATTTGCTTCGTTATAAGTAAAATAAGGAGATATTGGAGGAAACATGTGTTTTTTTTTAGGCGGAGTTCATTTTTGGCCATTCCAACATCAATTACTCTTACCCAGTGTTCTTGACTGTCAAATTAACTCATCCACACCACTCCCCAAGAACCTATCTTCATTTTGATACCAAGATTTGCAGTTTAGACCTTGTAAAAGCTGAGAAATGCCTTAAAAAGTAAAAGTATAGGATTTTCGGAAAGTAGAGGTTAAGAAATAAAATCTACAAAACTATCTTTTAAGAAGGATGCAACAGTGGTAAACACCACATTGCTGTGCTGAAATAACATGAAGTAGATTGAAAACTAACTCTCCTAAGTCTTTCCAGATCATAGTTCACTGAAACCAGACAGCAGCTCCATTTAATACGCTGGACTCTTCGTATATAGATGTGTGCTGACAGTTCTGCAGCAGAGTGCTGGAAACATGGCCTCATGACAGACTGAGCTGCATTTTCCACAGACTGCCCAAAAGTGTGGCCTAAAAAGCATTTTTCCCTAAACGTTTTCAGCTTCATCCTTTTCAAGCAATTTTTCTCTAGAACATAGCGTCACACAAGCAAGATGGTTGAATAGGAACAAGAAAAACATTTTGTTTCAGCCACAATGTGTGTGCTTTGTTACTGATTACGGACCACAGTTGGAATGCTGAGCCGAGAAACCACTGAACCAATGAACCGAACCGAACTCTCCAAGACACTGTACTGAACCGAATACGGTTTTAGCGTACCGTTACACCCCTAGTGGAGATGTAACAATACAAGTTTACGGATCGAAAAAGACCAGTTCATCAATGGCTTCCCCTTCCATTTACATGAGGGGTGGTGCCCTGCCCCTTTAAGACTGCCAAGCACCCGTTCCTTTCTCTCACTACCACTGATAATTACAGGTCACATATTGGAAAAAATTACGGCATACAGATACAAAAAATTTTCACAGATAAAACAGAGCCCAAATAGTACAGCAAACCCTCGCTTTATCTCCAAATCATGATGGTCTGGGGGACTGTGGTCTAGAGGTGCCACACATCACCTTTGAAAACGCACTATCCAGAGAAAAAGATTTGTGACAGAGAACGAGAGAATTACTAGCAGCTGCAGAAAGAGAGAGAAACAGACTGTGACAATTATAAAATAATTTTAGCCTGTTTTCCAATATTTCAATGTTCTGGAAAAGCTCATGTCTATATTCATTCACATTTAAATATATGCCAGAGGATAGGAGACCTCAACACAAAGCTGCAAAACAATAAGAATGTATAACTATAAGGAACTATAACCTCTACAAACAGAAATTACTAGCAGCTGGAGAAAAAGAGAGAGAGAGAGAGAGAGAGAGAGAAACGGACTGACAATATTTTCATTAAGTTTAAAATTATTAGCCTGTTTTCCAATATTTCTGTCTCCTGGAAAAGCTCAATGTTTGTGTCCATATTATTCTGTGTCATCCTAATTTAATTAAATGCAAATAAAATAAAACATTTGTTTTCAATTTCTATTTATTTATTTGAAAAAGAGATGGGAGGGGTAGTGAGAGTGAGGAACAGAGATGGGAGGGGTAGTGAGAGTGAGGAACAGAGACGGGAGGGGTAGTGAAAGAGAGGAACAGAGACGGGAGGGGTAGTGAGTAGGGGTATAAAGTCGTATTCGGTTCGGTACAGTGTCTTGGAGAGCTCGGTTCGATTCATTCGGTTCGGTACAAAACAATAAGAACTTACATAATCTTTATTTTGAAAAGCTGCCAATACACAATAGAATTCTTGCATAAAATAAATAAAAGTGACACTTTTGGGTGATATTTTAAATAAATTGCACTCTTTATAAAGAAAAACACATTTTTTAAATAAAAAATGAAATACTGCAACTAGTTAGGATAGATAGGATAGATTAACCCATCCACATTTTCTGAAGAGAGCACAGATCTGGTTGCAGTGACAATATCTCCAGCAGTGGAAAATGTTAAATCTCCGTAGAACAATGTCGGCATACAACTTTAAATTCATCCACTCGTCTATCCCCATTACGTATTTTAACAGAGAAGCCAAAGTGTTCTCAAACAGGAGACCGTAGTGAGGTGTCTTCAAGCGCTGGCTTCTCTTTCACTGTGTCCATTTCTCACAGTTACTCGTGCAGCGATACTGTGTTTCACTCAGTAGCGTCCGTGCGGAAACTCGACTAGGAACATAGTTCCGCTGCGCTTAATATCATGCTAATAATACATTTATATAATTTAATAAAAATACCGAATACCGAAACGGTACGCAAGTGTACCGAACCGAACAGGCCGTACCGTAACGGTTCAATACATCCCCAGTGTTTCCCTTACCATTATATTAGGGGGGCGCCCCACCCCCCCCAACGGCACCCCCGCCCCCCTTGAAGGTCAAGTTAATTTTATTTTGTTTTCGTCGAAAAATGACAGAAGTAATTTATATATATAACAGGTCTTTGCTTTTTTCTTTTATTAAACTAAATAGCATTATGTTATTTATACGATGGCATGTAATTTCTGTCTCAACGTTTGCGCGTTTACAATTGTCCTCCGTGTCGCGCACGGCGGAGTTCCGCCCCGATGCGCGCGCACCGCGGAGTTCCGCTCCGATGCGCGCGCACCGCGGAGTTCCGCTCCGCGTCGGAGAGTATGTCGCAGCAGGCAAAAATATTTTAAACGCTCCCAAGGTGGTGACGATGACAGCACGTGTTCTGCTGCGAGCAGCAGCCGGTGTAGCTTTCCTACTCCGAATCAAAGTACAGAAAAGAGCCCAAGTGTTGCATGTCTTGCCCCTGACAAGCAGCAAAAGTCTAGCCACCACAGAACGACAGGTTTTGACCCAGCTTGGCTGTCAGAGGCGAAATACTCCCCCTGGCTGTACAAGACTGATCTTGGTAAGTAAGTAAATACACACAAGCATGAATGAACGAATTGATAAATAAATTGCTTAATTAATAGCTAGCTAGTTAGTTATACAATGGCATTTCCTGCTTTAAACTATCACTATGTTAAGTTGATTTTTACTGTTGTTACTATCAGTTATCACTTTTAAAGCCTAACAGTTAATGTATTAACAGGTCAAAACAGACATTCGCAATAGGCTGCAAGGGGACCATCTTGTAGCTTGCATGCGGATCTCAATAAATGGGCCAGAAGTTTCAGGCTATCCATACCAAGATGCTCTGGAAATGTTCTTTCAGAAGCCCAGAAAGATGCACTGCAGTGACAAAAGCTGCACACTTTGTGAATAATTAACATATTACAATAAATCTGATGTTTAGTGTTTAGTTCAGTGTACAGTTGTTTAGTTATTGTACAGTAATTGTTCAGACATTATAATATATTGGTATACTGCAATTAAAAGAAACATATAAACACTATTAACCCCCCTCCCCCCAAGGCCATGATCCTAGGGGAAACACTGATCCCCGTGAACCGTTACACCCCTAGTAGTGAGTGAGATGAACAGGGACAACTTGTCAACTTTAAACTCTTAAGCCCTAGGGCCCATTTTCCCAAAATCCTATACCTTCACTTTATAAGGCATTTCTCAGCTTTTACAAGGTCTAAACGGCAAATCTTGGTATCAAAATGAAGATGGGTTCTTGTGGGGTGGTGTGGATGAGTTAATTTGACAGTCAAGAACACTGGGTAAGAGTAATTGATGTTGGAATGGCCAAAAAATGAACTCAGCCAAAAAAAAAACCTACATGTTTCCTCTAATATCTCCTTATTTTACTTGTAAACAAGCAAATAAACACAATCAATTGTAACCACTACATGTCAAGAACATCTGTATCAAGTTTGGTGTTCATACTACAAGAAACTAATATTCTGTACAGGTTTTGATTGAACAAAGTTCAGGCGTAATCCATGTTGGCACAGTTTGGCACAATAATTGAAATATGGAAAAAAATCTTGTCCAAAGCTTCCACTACGTTCATGGTCTTCTTTTCTTGCTTACTGGACATAATTTCAGCAAAAAAACTCCTAAAGAAACGCTGTAAAAGGGGGGTGGAAGCCCATTTACTCTGTCTTCCTGCGCTTTGCGTAACGTCCGATTCACAGTGCTCCCAACGTTTGAACTTCCGCGTGTCCCTACCCCCCGACCATCTGTCCCATCCGGGAGCTCTATACATGGTTGAAAAGCTTTGAATCTGTAGAATCCAATGATATCCACCATTTTGAGACTGACAGGATCCCCAACGAATCACAGGACACGGAGCGTGGAGAGGACTGCTCTTACGCACTGGGAGTATTTCCATATTTGGTGATGTTATTACGAGCACAAGGCTACAGAAAAGAGCCAAAATGAAGTTTCCGCGAAGCTTTTGACCGGATATAACAACAAACGGACTTTTATCGCTATGGAAATAACTTTTGTTGAAAAAACAGCAAAGGTAAGACAAGATTTACATGCTTGCTTTGTTTTTGCTGCCGTTTTTTTCAGGGGGACTTTTTACTATTTCGAAAAATACTTCATGCAATGTAAATGAGTTGCATATCGCTGGATTCAGCTGGTTGTTAGCTTTCATTTGATGCTATGGTTTTGGTGTTTCCGTTTATATTGTGGATACATATCGCACATAAACAAAAACTTGGTCATGAATTATACTCCGGATATGTTGTTGTTTATTTGCATGGTGTTCGAGCTGTGGTTAACGGATATGAAATTGAATTAGATACGTTTTTAAAGGAGTTTCCACTGAGCACAACGGTATTTAATATGTGTGGGTTATTCTCAGGGTTAGTGAGCTATGAGCGAAAATGTAATGCAAAAGGGGGCAAGTCCCCGGTACCGGGGAATCTCGGGCTTCAGAGGTTAAAAACTTTGACCCTGAAGCAATTCTAGCCTAATTTGTTTTGACAGTACTGTTCCCCACTATGTAGTCATGAAGGAGTTTAACAGACAAGACTTTCACTTTCATAAAAACAATTTAACTTGAAATTAGAAAGTTAGCATAAGCGCAATTAATCCACAGCAAGTTGTGAATTTTAACCACACTTCGTGAAAGGTGGTTTCTTTGTCTTCATGTCATGTGGTCAATACAATGAAATGTTGATTATCGATGTAAAACAAACACTAGAACAAATAAGCCCATTAACAAATGCCACATAAATAATCTACAGAAACATGTAGAAGCTTAAAATTCATGTTCTTACCGTGGTCTCTCTCGCGAGGACGGTGGACATGGTGCGTTTTCGCTTGACTGTGCCCTGTTCCATCACTGTGTTTGTTTTCTGGACTGTCGGATCGACGCAAAATTTTAGTCGGTGGAGTAGAGTCAGATGAATCTCGCATCTTGTCATGGCGATGGTCATTGCCTGGATTGCTCTTTGACTGATATTTGACAGACTGCAAAAACAGTGAAAGTGATTAGAGCCACAGGGCTTTTAATAAAAAGCAATTGTTCTCAACACTCTTTGCTCTTTGAATCTTTGCTCTGCATTTCAACCATCTGGTCAAGGGCGCCCATTTACATTTATCGAAAGAGGTAAAAAACAAAGATGGATCAACAGTGCTGGGCACGTTTGTTTGGAAAAGTAATCAAATTAATGATTACCAAGTACTCCTATAAAACGTACTGCTTTGATTACTTTATTTGTAAGGAAGTTTCTTATATAACAAGCTACATAACCAGTTATTAGCCACCTCACTTTAAACAAAAATGTTAATTAAACGTCAAAATTCAATTTAAAATGTAATTTTTTTAGCATATTTAACTTTTTTTTTAATATATAATTTTACTTTTGCATCATTTGTTCTTTTAATTCCAATGAATATGACAGTATGCAGAAGGAAAAGAAGTAGGTAGAGAGATGGGGAGGGTTGGGGAATGACCCTGCGTCACCCTACACAACCATGCTGATATGTCCAGTGCACCATCCACTAAACCACAGTTGGTGTAAATATGGTTGGTGTTTGATGTCACACTCGTGTCAGAGAATGAAAAATCAACTCGAATCAACTGAAAAACAAAACAACTAAACTACAACTCTTTAAATACCTGTGTTTGTTATTAAAAATAAATCTAATTACAGTAAGACATAACTAAGACATGTTCATGAACACACAGGCAACTGCTCTAGATTCTAATCAAGTGATCTTAAATAATAAAAAAATAAATAAAACGAGTAATTAAAATTTTGTTTCCCTTTATCCTTATGCATATACATCTTTATATTTAATTCTTCTTAGGGTGCCTTCACACCTCTAGTTCTTTTAATATGATCCGGACCAAGAGAAACAACTGATGCATTGTTGCAGTCGTCTGCAGATTTAGTCGTCAGGCACACCACAGTGATCACTCATAACCTCACTAGTTGAAAATACAGCCATGTGACATCATACGGGCCACTCAGTGGTCACAAAAATCATTGTACGAGTTTCCCCGACTGCTTTCCGATTGGTTAGAATGAACGCACACATGGAAGTAGTTGTTAAGACACACAGAGAACAGAACGCCTGAAGACTGGGACGACTTTGCTGCTTGATTTAGATTCTGGCCATTTTTTACTATATCATTTATGATAATTGCTTCTGATTCTTTTTGCAAACGAAGCTCGGATTACAAACTTCTGGTACTCCAAGTTTGACCGGTGTCATGATAAATGTAAACAGACAACACAAGCAAGTATGGTCACTGTATTCATTAAAAAATCATGTTTGTTGTCGTCATTCGTGTTTAGTTCAGATCAAAGTTCGATCATGTTCTCACCACCAACGAACCACTCTAGAGTCGGATTCATATAGAGACCACCTCCTCAAACAGGTCTCAGACCTCTTTTTTTGGTCAGCTTTTGGTCTGATTTTTAGTTTGGATGTGGCTTTCTCACCAACCCAAATAGGCTGAACCAAAAGGGAAAACAAACTCTAGTTTGAATTAATCGCAAGTCCGATGTGAAAGACCGGTAGATAAACATCTACATTCCTAAACTCAGCTATGGTTAGCTGTATAACTGACACATGGGAGCGTGCTACTCAGCATCAAATGTTAGCGTCTCATTGTTGAAAAAAACCAACCAATAACTCTTATCAATTGATCATTTAGTTTTCTGTGTGCAACAATTAATATCAACGGGTGGCAAAAAGACCCATTTCCTATATATTATGGTTCTCTGCTATTTTAAAACGCTTAAACAGAAAAATAAAAAGTAAGGTTTCAGCAGGTAGTTTAAACCAAGGTACTATAGCTCTAAACAGTACCCCTAAAGTTCGTAATATAAAAATAACACAGAAAAGCATTTCTAAAATAAAGATATGGACAATCGCTAAAAAAAACAAAACACATGAAATTCTGCTATTTTCTCAGGCCAAGTTAATAATTAAAACAAATACGACATCTGATAAGAGCAGGGGATTTAATGGGAATAAACGTATGATTTGTTACCTATTGGTTGTCAGTCAAGCATTAGGATTATGGTCATAAACAAGCTTAAATTCGAGACGAAAGTTCTCTAGTGAAAATATATTGTTTAAGTAATTGATAGTTTGCTTTTAAACAACACCAATTAAAGAAATTTTGAACAAAATGCGATGTGTTGTGCTTTTTGTGGTTTTTAAATAAGCAAACAGGAACTAGGCCTGTTAGCACTAGTGTTGTGCTAAACCCGGCTAATCCATTTTTTACTACGTTAGCTTAGCAGCAAAATAAAATCAAACGCCTTTTTGATGATAACTTCTCAATGTACCTGGAAGGCTTGGGGATCTCTTCGATCAGTGCACCTGCGAAAGAGAAAGATGTTAAAATCGTCAGAGAAGCTCTTCCGGTTAGCTAGCTAACGTTGCAATGCTAACGCAAATAAAAACAAGTCACTATCGACGAAACCATAAACAAACAATTAGAGAAGAACCGATTTAACTCGTCTTTGCTGGACTCTGATCCAGAAAAATATTGACTGAAATGCGTAAATTGCATTAAAAATGTATGTTTACCCATCAGTGAGTCTGGTTGGATTCGTTGCATGCATAACCATTAATGCTGCAATAATGTGGAAGTGAAGTGTGTCTACTGAAGCAGTACTTATTGAAACAGCTTTCTTTTCTGATGCTATAAGCAATTACACTGAAACGTTTATAAAAGCAGCTCTGATGCAGTGCAGCTTCGCTACTCGGGGAAGAGCCGCTGGTCCATCGCTTCGTTTTGCTGCGACTGCGCCCTCGACTCTGTGTTGCCAGATTGAAACGGTGCAGTAATTTAACAGAATATCAAAATGAACCTATTTCGTACAAATTTGCCACTCAAATACAATGTTAACAAACGATTTAATTTATTTTGGAAAACAGCGTTTTATAAAGGACTTTTAAGCGTCAAGCTATACCAGAAAAGAAAAAAATCCTTTCAAAACTACTGTCATCGAAAGCTTGAATGTTGCCAGATAAATGAGGGCAGTCACTCCTATTGTCGAAATTAATTGTTCATTTAACTTTTTTTGTTAAGATAAATGATAATCGCAATTTTCAAAAGAAGTTCTCATATATTTATTAAATGATTAATCACTCAGCTTATCAATCAGAACAGGAAAGTTGTATTAATTTGATACAGAGAACACTATTTTCAAATAGAGCTCAAAGCTAAGAGCCCAGGGGAACCATGTATCCCCATATAGTTTTGTAGTTAAAAAAAAGAATTTAAAACATTTGCTGAATAAAGGAGTGTTATGAATACTGTTTCTTTTTGTGGTTGTCCATTATCTCTGCATTCAGTCCGTTTGGAAGGGAAAGGAGCTTTTCATGATGGGATTGGTAAAGGGGGTGTATTGGTGTCCCTTTTCCACCAGGCCACTAAGACTGAGTGGAAAAACAAGAGGTGATCAGCTGTGTGTGTGTGTGTGTGTGTGTGTGTGTGTGTGTGCGTGCGTGCGTGCGGGTGTGTGTGCGTGCGTGCGTGCGGGTGTGTGTGCGTGCGTGCGTGTGTGTGTGCGTGTGTGTAGTTTTAGACAGTCAGGTGCCTCATTTCACTTTGCCAAAAACCAATGGGTGACATCACTCACACTTCGTTCATGTTATATACAGTCAGTGGGAAAAAGCCTCATATTAGCCCAATGGCAGTAGATGTTGTCACATCGTCCATATTGTGTACAGTCTTCGATAAATGTGTGTTTGATAGATGTTGGTCGGTGCATTTATCAGGGTGGGTTAAGGGTCATTTTGGTGAATGTACGTCTCTAATAGATTAATAGTCATTTGTGAAGAGACATTTTGACTGTAGTTGGTCAATCTGCACCATCATCATGAATCAATATTTTCCTCCTGTATGTACATTACATGTCAGCATCAGTCAACTCAAAACAGCTTAGAAATCCTTTTTCAAACATTGGGATGACGACTCCTGCTGGAGAATGAAGTCTTTGCCTCAACTTCTCTCTGACTCCGAACCATCAATTGTTGAAGCTAGTATTTCATTCATTCAATCCTTTTCCATCCCGATTATTCCCTTTCGGGGTCACGGAGTGCTCAGATTGGCTTTTAGGTTTTAGCCATGTTCCACCAGAAAATTTCTGTTTGTGGCTCATTCTCCTTGTGAAGGGTGTGAAAGAGTCACGTGTCATTCTGGTGTCATTTATTCCTCTGCATTTCAACTACTGTCAATGAGTTTCTTGTGTCAGAGGAACAGTATTCCTCATGACTGTGTGGTTTAGCGACACAAATTGAGCATCACTTGAAGCATCAAGATGTTGATCTGCTGATTTACATGCTCTGATCTGTTGAGGGTTGACAATATTAACAAGGCTTCACTGAAACTCAAGAGATGTTCTGAGTCGATCTCAAACTGATTCAGTGAAAGAGATTCTGTTGTTAAAGGATTTGACAACCTTCTGAATGAACATTGATAACCTGATGAGGTGAGAACTTAAGAGGATGATCTTTGGGTATTTAAGGATCAAAATAAACAGAATTATGGATAATTTCATTTCTAGTCTGGTGGAATTCTTCGATGATCACAGCAGACTGACTGAGAGAAAGAAAAAAACGGATCTTTCTGAGAAACACTCTTCTGTCATGTCCAGGTGAGATCTCCACATTATTATTGATGGTTTTTATAGCTTTCGGAAATTGTTTAAACAATCTGTAATTATTTATTTTCGTGTTTAATCTTTGTTTCAGTTTGTGTGAGAATGAAGCTCCTGAACCCAGCTGTGTGTCGATAAAGAGTGACGGGTCAATCGGGCTTCCTCCTAAACTGTGAATCTTCTGCTGATCTGAGGTCATCTCTAGTTTACAGCTCAGTAAACCGAGGAGAAACTTTCAATCAGTATTAAATATCTAATGTGATTTATCTTTTTACACCAAAGAGTACTGCAGTCCTGAAAGAGATCTTTTAAAGAAGAAATTGGACTCTGTTTTCACGGTTAGTATTTGTTTCTATATCTCAACAATTAGAGGAACTAATATAGTTTTGACAAAATGTTTTATTTGAACCTTTACCCCAAATTTGACTTCAATTGTTTTCCTGTCCTTGTCACTCTTTTACTTTATCTGAAGCTGGTTTAACAGGGAATTTTCAACTCTGACTCTATTTAAAAAACATATATAGTTTGCTCATCCCTCTTCTTTCCTGCTTATTCCCTTTTGGGGATTTCCAGCTCACTTTAGGTGAGAGGTGGGGTTACACCATGGACAGGTTGCCAGTCCATCTCAGGGCTTTAAAATTATTTAAAAATTAAAATTGAATTAAAAAAGGAAGCTTCTATTTAAAGTATGGGGAAGTGAGGCATTGAGATACTTTAGTGCGTTTCAGCTAGAGATTCACAACTGTAAAATATAGCGCTACCTGGTGTTTATAAAAAGAATACAATGTGAGGCTTGTGAGAGAATGAACTCTGAACTGGATAACAGTCCTATGAAAACCATATGTGTGTGTTTTATGTTTCAATCAACAACTACAACAACAACTACAACTACAAAAAATCTCATTGAAATATAAGAGTGAACATTTAATTTGTGCAAACATAACATACTTCATTCATTGTGAGGAAACCACAATGGGTTAAGGGTGGGTCATAAGTGGGTTGGAAAATAAATGAATGGATGCTGGAATCTGAACAACACATCAGTAATGTACACTGTGGATTCAGAAAAGGGCAAAGTTTGCCGAAAGTTACGTTCTTTTATCAGAAAAGAACATGTATTTTTCATTCTAGAAAAAGCCTATGGTACAATTTGGAAACAGGGTATTTTAAAAGATTTAGAAAGAATGAATTCTAAAGGACAATTTTTTAGCCAAAAGATTTTTTCGAGTCAAAGTCACAAAAACATTACCAGAATGGTATGAACAAGAACTTGCAGTACCCCAAGGAAGTATCTTATCTGTGACTCTTTTTAATGTGAAATTAAATAAATATCAATAGCATTGATGTTCTCTTCAGCTTGTATATAAATAAATTAAGAACAAATAAAGAAAAACGCAGGCTTTGCCACAGGTTTTAAAAATCTACTTTTTGCAATTTATGACTAAAGCAAATCCGTCCTCTTGGACTGCGTTTGAAGTCACATCTGCATAACGCATATTTGCAAAATTCCAACATGGTGTCAACAAAAACCCTGTAGTTACTTCAACTTAGAAAATAAAAAAAAAAAAATCACAAAAAAACACATCCAAATGTCTACCACTGACAACTACTGGACTTTGGCGACAATTTTGTAATTATATCAAAGTATACACAAATGGATTACAATCTGGAAACAACGTTTCGGCAGTCTTCACAACAAAAACTCTGTATCTCAGACCAAAGGTCAATTTTAACAACAGAGGTAAAGGCTTTACTAATGGCACTAAAATTCATCCAAACCAAAATTCTGAATAGCTCAGAAGAAAACCTCATCATTTCTAAGTCCAAATCATGACCCAAAGGGTTGGAAAACAATGAGAAAGACCACTAAATAATATCAGCAATTTAAAATTGACTGACATACAAAAATCTTTTAAAATTCTTTTCTAAGGATTCCATAACACATCGGAATTCCAGGGAATGAACGAATGGACCTCATTGCCAAAGCGTCAACAACCCAAACCCTATGCCAGATACCAACATCAGATTTCAAACCATTTTTAGCATCTTGCATTGAAAAAAAAAAAAGACTGAATGGAACCAGTGCATCATTAATATTCATTCATTCATTTTCCTGCCCGCTTTCAAGGTCACAGGGGTCTACTGGTGCAGATCTCTAGCTCACATCGGCAAGAGGTGGGGGTACACCCTGGACAAGTCGACAGTCTATTGCAGGCTTCCGCAATTAACTATATGAAATAAATCCTAACATTGGAAAGAAATGAACAGAATTAAAGTTATTTAAACAAAATATAGAATTGGACACTCCGGGTTCACGCACCAGTATAACAAAAGATAGTCCAGCTGAATGCCACTAATTTAGAGTATCTCTGTATATAAAATATATTTATTTTGACTGTTCTTTTTTAATCATCCATTAGGAAACGTTTTTATTCTTCTACAACTCTAGATCACTTTTTTAATCAAGTAGATACATGTATAGTATTACAATTTTCAGGAAGAGCTTGTTTTAAACATCTTATCTAATTTAATACCTTAAATTACTCTCGCTCTGGTAATAGCCATAGAAACTTGAAGGGTTTTTTAAAAAACACTGAAGGAATGCAAGAATGAATTGAACACTCACACAGTGTTTGTAGGACTGGTGGTCACCAAGTGTGTCTCACTGCAATCTCAATCATACAAACTATATGCAATCGAACTTTAAAAATAACTACCTCATTGTCAGAACTCGCTTACTTAACAGATCTCCTAGAACAGCATGATGTTTTCTCCAGTTGGTGCACATCGGCATCGTGGGCTACAAAACTGAGCTGATTCGCCAATTAGCACCTTAGCTAACTTGCTCACTTGATTGGTGCATGGTCACCATGTATGACTTACGTGTCTGCGTTGACAGCTCACCTGGACACTCATATGTGGACCTCTCTGGAACTCCTAAGTGGTGGAACCTAGAATCAGAAGACACTCCAAGAACATCTAGTGAGCAACAGCGCTAGCAACTGTACAGCTCTCTGTCCTTGTCCAGTCTTGTTTGTACTGTGACAAGAAATGTGACACTCAAAAATGACATTATTTACACAAATGGATGATTATACTTTACTCACTTTTCCTCCCAAAAACTAAGAGTGGCCATATACTTAACAGTTATGATTGACAGCTTCACTAAACTGAGCTGAGTGACAGCTATCAACACATTGTGAGAAAGATCAATTTGAGATAGTAGAACTTTTTTTCGAGAAAAATTCGAGATACTAACAATAACAAACATTTCTGCTCTATTTTCCACTTGTTTGTCTCACGTTGCGCTTCCGCTTCCTTGCACTTCTTTCTCTATTTGCAGAAAG
Source organism: Danionella cerebrum (assembly GCA_007224835.1). Classification (NCBI taxonomy): domain Eukaryota; kingdom Metazoa; phylum Chordata; class Actinopteri; order Cypriniformes; family Danionidae; genus Danionella; species Danionella cerebrum. The sequence goes on from SRMA01027003.1 coordinate 253,386, forward strand.
TGTGCTTTAAGGGGCTGATATGCCTTAAAACACTTATAATCAGTTTTAAATCGAGCGAAACATTATGTATAGATTACTTGTAGATTAATGTACTACAACAAATGTTAGTCACGGTGTTGTAAAAGAAATCATGTTTATAACGTGGAAAGTGCTGTTCTGTAGCACAACTTAGAGAAACCCTGTGACGCGTTCTCAGAAGCGTTTCTCCATCCCTTCTCACACGCTCTGTATTCTCTCCGCTTATGTGTGAAACCGTGTTGGTGTCAGTAATTCGTGAAATATCTCGAGAAAGTTAACTTTCATACGTAGTGCTGTAATGTTTTCTGCCATCCATTCTACCTCCTCCGACACATCGCTTCACTCAAGGTAAGGTTTAATATTTGTGTACATTTTTGCTTGTGTTTTTTTCTGTTCTATTCTGTTTACACTGTTTTTTCTGACAGCCGTTGCACGGATTAAGCATTTTACATGTAAAACTTGCTTCGAGATACGAAATGTTCAAGATCCGAATGTCACCCTGGAACGGATTAATTTCGTATCTCGGGGTACCACTGTATATATATATATATATATCAAAGTACTGAGATGAAATTTTGAACAATTATTTATTTTCCACCATAATTAGTAAATCAATTTTTTAAAACTACAATGTGACTTTCAAAATCAAAACAGATCTCAGGATGTCCATCAACAGAAACATCTTTTCAAAACATTTAGACGTGAAAATGTCACTTTCTACCTGCCAATAATTCATTGGTATACTTTATATCTCCAGTATTTCTAGATGTGAGATAAGAGCGAGAGGTTTTGCAGCACTGGCTTCAGCTTTGAGATCCAACCTTTCGCACCTGAGAGAACTGGATCTGAGCTGGAATAATCCTGGAGATTCAGGAGTGAAGCTGCTCTCTGATCTACTGAAGGATCCACGATGTAAGCTGGAGAAATTCAGTATTACATTAATTAAAGATAATATTAAAATGTTACTTGAAAGTTGTACTAAAATGTGGAAGTAGCATCCAGCTGCAATGCTGGACCTCCGGTGTTGTCTTGTGGGCTCCAAGCGTTGTCAAACAGCGTCCTCTAGTGTTTAAATATATAACACTTACCACAAACCCCCAACTCTAACCATAGTTGGGAATCTAAAAGCCTAAATACGCAGTGCCTAACTGCTCTGGTATTGCAGTTATTTAATACTGAAATGTGGGAGTTTGATGTAGAAATGATATTTAAATTTTTCTCAAATGCTAAAAAACATTTCACAAACGTTCCCCAATGTCTAAACACAACACCCTTTTCTAAAGCTACATAAACACTACCACACCTTCTAAATGAGGATTAGCCATTTAGATTTGTGAGTTTCATAAGAAGAGTATAAATCTATAGAAAATACTGCATGTACGCTACTTTAACGCAACAAAAACAGAATCTAACAGTACTCTTGAAAACATGATGACATGTGAAGCTTTAATATTTACTTTATTCACACCACAATCACTGTGAGGCATCGCTAAGCTGCATTGAACCACATCACCCCGGAAGTAAACAATGTGACATTGTAAACAAATTATGACATAAATGTGATGTGCGCGCCCGGTGGGGTTTTGTTGGTGGTCCAGGAGGATGTGTCCTAGTTCCTCTAGGAAGGTGCGGAGACGTTGGGTGTTATATGTATCTTATTGTTTGGCATACCAAACCCATGGCCGCACATAGAGTAATACCCCCAACCCAGTGGCCTGGAACCTCAGTGATGGCTCTTTGGCAAATGATGTTTCGGCCTAATTGCCTTCATTTCTGCAGGTTGAAGCCAGCCTCATCCAGGAAGAGGTGCTCATGAGGTATTGCCATCGTGTCCAACTGTAACATCCTCTGTGAAAATGTCAAAGGTCACAGGTGTTCAGAACAACAATCGGATAGCACAGTATTGTCCAGAAGTAATGTAGGACACTGAGCAACACAGTATGTCCACTAACTGTACTATGAATGTAGATGTACACTTTACCTGCACATACTTGGAACGTAGGTCTTTGTGTCACGCTTAAAGGGAACCCTATAGACGTGTTTCATCCGCATCTTTTGGGGCTGGAGAACTCGGTCCATTGTGGCCAAGCTAACATCATCAGAGCTATCAAAGTACTCTACGGAGTCTGATAAGGTCGTTCTCACGAATCAAATCCCACCTCTAAGTACTACTTTCCTAGGCTTTACAGTTTTTTCTGATTGCTTTAGCACATTTTTTGTAACTATTGGCTTTTTTTGCAAAACTCTACACACAAATAAGAAAACCTTTCACCCAATTATCAAAACATTGTAGTTCTCTTGCAAAAGTGAACACAGTTAGATTAACTCTTCGCACCTTTGTAAAAATGGTGTTTTCGTATCAAACAGTACACACAAGCCATCATCTACTAAGCACACAATGCGCCAACTGCACACTAATGGTATGAATACAAAACACATCTGGCTTTTGCTCTCTCTTGTCATAGTGTCATGTAAACATACAAGGAACCAAACTTCAAGTATTGGTGTTTATTCACACTCATCAAAACCAAGACAAAGTCAAAACACAAAATAGTAATTTCACAAAAAAAGGGACTACATCATGCTGTCTTTCTGGGTCCGGCCACAAAATTTCGTCCACATCACATACAATATCCTCCAGTCCGAGGCACCGGGGAAAATATCTCCTTGAATGCTGTATCCAGGCTTGACATGATGCCTGGTCAGTATCCCCACGTGCCTCCTCCATTGCCTGTAAAAGGGCTACCTGTTGATGAGGATGACGGCAGAGAAGAACTCCTCGATTGGAGAGTATGGAGGGAGGTTGAGTGCCATGAAGGATGGGTGGTCGGTAAACCAGTTGCGGACCAAAGCAGCCCTATTGAAAATAACATTGTCCCATATGATATCTCTGAACAGTGAGCATGTCATGTAAGGTGTCCAGGAATGCAGTAATGTGGGCAGTGTTGTATGGGTCTATGGTTGCATGATGGTGAACAACACCATTTTGGCTTATAGCTGCACACATGGTTTTGTTACCACCACGTTGTCCTGGGACATTGATGGTGGCTCGGTGTCCAATAATGTTCCAGCCAAGTCTCCTGTTGTTTTTCTCATTAGAGTATGGCAGTGCTACAAAATAGAGATTCTCATTTCGACATGTCCTATGATGCTTGCCACAGTGTAGCGGCTCAAATTAGGCTGTTCCTGTTGGCCAGCTTCCCTCAGGGTCATCCCATTGTTGATGAGATGGTCCACTATTGTTGCTCTGATGTCATCAGTTCCTCTAACCCTCTCACTTCTTCAACTCCACGTCCTCTTCCTCCAACTTCATCACCTCCACGTCTTCTCCCTCGGCCTCCTCTGAATCTCACTTTTACTGCTCCTTCCATTGTACTCCACATAGACAGCTTACCTGTGGCTTATTTATAGTGCTCAGGATGATTGCAAAGTGAACTAATTATTTAAAACAGTGTTCACATGTGAAAGTGTGCCAGACAGTTGGCAAAATAGCGTTAATGATAGCCATACATGTGTATAATTTTGCTAGGAGTCTGTTGGAAATTTGGTAATTGAGTGTAAGCAGTGAGTTTTGTTTAAAGTTCTGCAAAAAGATTGTTGTGCAGTGAATTGTGCCTACAGTTTTGCAAAGTGTGTGTTACAAAATTGCAAACTGAGTGCAAAGCAATGTTTGTGCTTTTAGTTTTGCTACCTCAGTGAGTGGTTTTGCTATAAGTATTAATAGTTTTACAAATTGTGCTATAAGAATCACAGGTTTAAGCAATCAGAAAAAACTGTAACTGAAATTACGTTCGTATTTTTGGCACAAAATGAATTCCATAGCTTGCGGCTTGTTTTTTGTTCTTGTATTTTAAAACACCAGTACACATGTGCAGTCAAGACCGAGACAAGCCCAAGACCGCGATTGCTTGTTCCATGACGACCGAGACCATAGAAAATTGGTCTCGAACACTAGCTTATCACAGGAATCTGAACCAGTTTCTCTCACAAACTAAACAATCCCATCATTTAAAATAAAGAAATGTTTAATTTTCCGAGAGAGACTTCAACAGTGATTTTTGGAAAAACCACTAACTACGAACATAATATTGTGAATGATTTAACACAACTGATATAAAAATAGCAGTAACTAAATCAGTACAAGATTTTCTTTCAGTTTTTTCATAACAGGCAAATCCAAAGGTTAGTAGTGCAAAGGGGTTGTTGTCACAATTAATTATCGATTCAGATGTAGAAATAAAATCAGGTTTGTATGAAGATTGCACCAAAAAAACAGCACAGATCAGAACATGTGAAAATATATAATCAGGCAAACGTGATTTTCAGAATTATATATCTTCGACGGGTAAAAATGAAGCTTTTTTCTTGTTGAAAATTTGTAACAGTTCATTGAAAGTCACTGCATGCCACGCTTGATGAAGCAATTACCAGCACTGACGAGCATCTCCTACGTTGAATTCAAGAGCATGATCAGTAATGAAGCAATATTGTGTAATGTCAATTAGAAAAATGACAGTTTGTTGGTTTCTTTTCTTTTGATTTCACTTGTATCACCGGTGGCACACAAAATCTTCACTTCGGTGGCAACAGTACTTCAGTTGTACATGGATTTGCTTCCCTCCAATTGGCCCTTCGGAGCCTGCCTACGACAATGCCGAAGACAGCAGTGACCACTAGTCGTCACAAAGCCATTCACGTGGAGAACTTGGATGGTCCCCATTTTCCTCCATGCCAGGCCCCGATAGAAATTTATGAAATATAAATAATTTCACACTTTTCCAGTCAATTTTTAGTCATACTCTACACTTTTCTGGAAGCACATTAACCACCAAGGTGCTTTTTGCAGAAAGGCTTGGAATTTGGCAGGGACCTCATGAAAATGCCTGCCACAGCCAGTTTTTATATCAACCAAAATTTGATTGATGTAAAACCATTTGACCTCAAAATATGTTCCAACCCCCTGATGAGGTAAAGCGTCACATGTTATGACCAGTTGATCTATATCATCCACTATGACAATAGATGTAGTCAGCTCCTTGATCCATCATTGTGCATGCGCTGAGACAGTTTGGGTTGAACTCTCGTCCTCAACGAATTCAAGGAACAACAGAAGCCATTCTGTATAAATGATGTTGAATAATCGACTATAGGAACCCCTTGTAAAGTCCTTCCATATTAGCCAGTGCTAACCTAAGGTAGACCCACAGCCAGGCACCTTCAAAGGTCCTCCTACTGTCACAGGGCCGGGGTTTTAGACCATTTTATTATCCTTCATCTTCTCTAAGTAGAATGGACACGACTTAATCCTGGCCTAAGCTAGAACAAGAGAGCACCATAACCATTTCAGGAAGGGTGTGCGGAGACTAGTCAAGTAGTCAAAGTCACTTTGACCGAGACCAAGATCCAACCGAGATCAGAGAGTACAGAGACTGGCTGAGATCAAGACCAAAACAATTACTTTTCTTTATTGCAAACAACAGATGTTGCTATCATTTAAAAAGTGCACTCTTTTTTTCTTAATTTATCTATTAACCAATAAAGTACAGTGGTACCCAGAGATACGAAATTAATCCATACCAGGGTGGCCTTCTTATCTGGAACATTTCGTATCTCGAAGAAGTTGTCCATTACACTTCCTTAACATTTTAAATATACACTCTTGTTTTGCTGTGAGTGTGTGCGTGTGTGTGTGTGCGCGTGTGTGTGTGCGTATATATATACAATGGTGATGAACATTAGCAAATGACTTGCAAAACATATAGAAATGAACATTCCTTCAAGATACTGGTTACATAAAACGAGGAACAAGTGAAAAGTGAAATGTTCCTCGAAAAACTCTAAATACTACTCCCAACCTCTACTCTTTCATTGAGTGGTTTTGAGAGACAAACATACTGATGACAAGACAGTTTTGATAGATGGTCCTTAAAATAAAAAAGACAGGAAAATGTAATGATTTAACAAAATAGCCAACATATTTGACTCTCATACAGGAGCGAGTGAGTTCCTCAAATGAAGCTCGTTGTATGTGTGTGGCCTTGACCTTTAAAACTTGATTCAGTGGTTGAAAATGTTCAAAATGTCCAAACCAAGTATCCTGAACTCTGTTTTTACGTTCTGCAACTGTCTGTGACCTGCTTGATACTTGTCTTGTGCATGTCATCATGTGAATTTCCTAGAGAAAATATGCATTTCAGGCTTTTAATATGCAAATAATTCAATGGCCATTGGAGTCCCAAAAAGAAGGAAATGACGGATGTTAAAGTGTCCTATAGATTAGAAAATTATGTTTAGAGCCTGGCAACAATATATTATTAACTTCTTTTGTTGTGGTAAATATTACTGTTCACAGTTCTCAGCTGGTGGAGTTCTCTTGCTGTCACAATCCAGGGATCTTAATCTTTTGTAGTCTCTCACAATCTTTAAAAAGCAACTAAAAACTCTACTTTTTCAGGAGCACTTTTTAATATCACATTAAAAAAAACTATTTTTGATTAATCCGACCTAGTAACGAACTGCTTGTTGTGTTACTCCTGAACTGTCATGGTAATATTAAGTAACAGCCATAGATCATCATGGTTTTGTTTTCGTCATCTAAGCCTGCCCACATTTTTGGCAACGATCTCTCAGTGGTGAGCTGTCAGGACCTGCAAAGACTTCTCTGCGAACCTAAAAATCAAAAGCATAAAATTACCATATTTTTTTGACTTATTAAAGGTGATTGGCTTTCATCCATGTTGAAATGTCTTTCAGACAGTCTGTTATGAGGGTTGTAACAGTAGAGTCATCTGGATGGAAAGACAGGTGGAGTTGAGAGTCGTCGGCATAACAATGGTAGGAGAAGCCGTGTCTGTGGTTGATGGGACCCAAAGAGGCGGATAAGAGCAAAGGACCAAGGATTGGACCCTGTGGAACCTTCTTCAGGTACTGAAGTCGGAGCAACTGCTACGACTTGAACAACTCTGAAGGATCTGGCAGTGAGGTAAGACTTCAGTCAGTCCAAATTTTTATATATTCTCCATTAAAGGTTCTGTGTAATTGTACTCATCTATTTATTTTACCCTTTATTCTCCTGTGTGTCTATCATACCCCTTTTCTCAGTCTCACAATTTATGCTACACCTTTTTGTATTAGTTCCCTTGTATTACATGTTTGAAGATGAAACATATGTTTTTTACAAAGACAAAACTTTTACTTGGCATTCTGTAGAATTACTAGGCATTCTACAGAAAGTGTATTCTAAGTGCTTACAGTTTTTCTCGATTGCTTAAACACATTTCTTGAAACTATGCCTCATATTCTCAAAACAGTAAACACAAATCCATAACATCTCACCCAATTTCCCAAACATCCTATTTTCAGGTCAAAATGAAGCTCTACACTCAAAACCATTCACTCTTGCTGAAAAATCAAAATTTGCTTTCAGACATCACACACAAGGCCTCAAAAACACTCACACTACAACATAGTCTTACACACTGGTGCAATAAATTAAAAACAATATTTCCAAAACGGGCAAGTTATGTTGCCTGTGGTTCTTCCCCTCAAAAATAATTTTACATGATGAACAAAAAAGATGAAACCAATGTACACTGGCAAATTTTTATTCATGTACTATACAGTACAACACATACACAAACATTATTCCACCTCAGCATCCTGTCTGTGGTCTGGGTCAGGCCAGAGAATCTCATCCACGTCACAGGCTATATTGGCCCTAGCCAGGCAGAGGGGGTAAAATCATCTTGCATGCCTGATCCACCCCTGGCATGCATCTACTGTTATATCTAGGCAGGCTTCTTCCATGGCCTGGAGGAGGTGAACACGGTCATACACTTTCCATCGTCATGCCGAAAAAAACTTGAGTTATTGGTAAACCAGTCACGAACCAGAACAGCATGATGGAAGCTGACGTTATCCCAAACAACAATGTAGTGAGGCTGCTCTGGCTGTGCTGGTTCCCTGTAGTCCAGCTGGAACATATGCTCTCTTAGACTATCGAGGAAAGCAAGGAGGAGCATTGTATTATAGGGTCCTATAATGGCATGGCGGTGGAGTACCCCTCGTTGGCTGATGGCTGCGCACATAGTGACATTCCCTTCAAGCTGACCAGGGACATTTACAATGGCCCGATGACCAATTCTGTTCCTCCCTGTTCTCCTCCTTTTGGTCAGGTAACGTAAAACCTGTTTCATCCACAAAGATAATTTGTGAAATAGAGCATTTCTCTATTACAGTAGCATAGTACAACAGTGTATGTGTTGTCACAGCATGAGTTCAGCACTCAAAAGTTACTGTACAGAGCAGTCTTACTGCAAGAACATCTACCTGTTTCCCTCCCTGAAGGTTCTGCTGATGGAGGCAACAGTGAATCGACTCAAATTTGGCTGTACTCGTGGCCCAGCCTCCCTCATAGTCATACCATGGACAAGAACATGGTTACAGTAACTATAGTGGCTCGAATTTCATCAGAGACTGCTTGTCTCCTTGCCCTTGCTCTTCCCCTTCCTTGTTGTCGTTGTCGTCCTCCTCCTCCTCCTCCTCGACCCCCTCGTCCTCCTCCTCCTCGACCTCCTCCTTCTCCTCCTCCTTTGGATCCATTGTTTCTAACCTGAATAAGTTGACTTTTGCCCCTTTTATCTATCCATCAAAGTTTCTGATTGGCGTGTGATAAATTTTGACTCCTAGTGTTTCCACTTGGTTAATTGTGTGCTGATTGAGCTCAAGCGGTGCTGTGTTAAGTTAACATTATTGAATGCTAGTGCTTTCTAAATGACCACATGGTGTAAGCACTGAGAAATGTAGGGATTTGTGTGTAGAGTTTTGCAGTAACAGTTCACCAAATATAACTCATGTGTCAAAGCAGGGAATAGTGTTTATAGTTTAGGGAAATGGGTGTGCGTTTTCAAAAATGGCGTTATAGTTTTGAAATTTTAGTTCAAAAGACTGGTTATAGTGTTTTAGCAATTGAGAAAAACTGTAAAAGGCATGAAAACGAAACCATATTTAAATAATATCTATTTGTAACCCCCTTGATTTTTACATGGGTGCTTAGTTCAGTAGCAGTACCAGAGATTGCCACAAATGTGGCGCTAGTGAGCTTAAAACGAGAAGTGTAATACTACTGGAAGAAATGTAGAAGAGAGACCACACACCCCAAAACTGGGAAAACAGGAGTAGCGGTGGTAATTCCTAAAGATAAAATTATAATGAAAGAACAGTAGACAATCTTAATGTTTTTACAATAGAATTACTAGCAATTCAAACAGCGCTCACCTGGATCAACAAAAACAAAGTAAAGAATGCTCTCATCTGTTCAGATAGTTCATCTGCTCTGCTGAGTATAAAATCAAGGAATTTAGAGGGAAGACAAGACATAGTTAATGAAATAACAAATAAACTAGAAGAATTGGAAAGGAAAGATTTAATAGTTCATTTTTTATGGATTCCTGCTCATGTGGGGATCGAGGGAAACGAAGAGGCAGATGCAGCAGCCAAGCAAGCTGTTAAAACAGAGAAGGTAACAGCAAACATTCCACTAAGTATGCAAAAAGTATAATAAATAAAAGTATAATAGAAATCTGGAAGAGATCTTTATAAAATAGAGGAAAAGGTACAAGAAAGACAATTTATTTTAAGAAACAGAAAAGAAGATGAAGGTTATGAATAGGACACACCAGATTAAATCACCATCAATTTAAAATAGGAAATCTCCCAACAGGAAAATGTGAACACTGTGGAGAGCAGGAATCTATTGAACATGTGATTATGAAATGCAAAACCTATGAAGAGGAGAGAAAAGGTCTAATGAAAGAGGTAAAAAATTTTGACATTATTAAAAGATGCAAGAGCTTACAAAAGTATTTTGATTTTTCTTAAAAAAAAACCAAAAAACTAAAAATGATTACAGAATATAGGCGGATGCATGTCTATGCATCCATTTTAGACACATACATTTAGTATAGGTTGGAATATTTATCGATAGGGTTTTTTCTTCTTCTCGTCACCTGTTAAATGTCCAAACTACATCCCAGATGGTGGCAGTAATGCACCAAAAGAAAGGATGCAAACTGCCATAAAACATCAAAAGAAGAAGAAGAAAGACCACACGTTTTATGGCGTGTATGGGGAAAAGCATCCCTTTATTGTTGTGAGAAGGAACCAAGAGAGTTCTGTAGAGGAAATTATTGATTTCAGCAAGCTTAGAAAAGTTTAATTGTGAAGATTCCTCTGGTGAGTGAAATACCTTTCATGCATTCATCTGTGAACGTGATTGAGCTATGACTATAAAGGGAGAAATGGTTTATTACTAATGTAATGATTTCTATCTATATCCTTTCAATGAACATGGAAAAAACAAGATTAAGAATTATTGGTTGAGAAATTACGTTGAGAGTTTATAATACGAAGTCCAGTAATATTTTAATCATTTAATAAGTTCCTGCATGTGTTACAGGATCATTGATCATTTCTACAAACCTGGATTCGAAACGACAAGCCAATACACAGTGACTTGAGATAGCACCTGTTGGAGCATTGGGATCTAAGACACCAGCTACACTCACACCTTAGTCCACCTGGGTAGTACTACACCGAAGCAACATAGAAAACAGGAGTTGAACTTTGACTTTGTTTCATTTTCACAATTTATTGGCCAAATCAAACTGACCTCGGACTTTTTTTTCTTTCACTTATTCTTATTTACTTTGGGATTGATCTTTCTCTTCATGGCAACTTTATTTTGGGTCAATAATAAATGGCACTGCTTGTTGGTTTTGTAAACCTTTGGTTCATTTGTTATCCTCTTTTAACGAGCCTAAAGCTTTTGAAAGTTCTGCTAGATATTTCTGGTCCTATCTAAATCTACAGTGATTATTGTGACAGTAACGCAGGGTTGCATATTTGAAAGTGAAAGAATAGATAGGAGTTGCATATCAGAATTACCATACACTGGAGATGAATCATGCTGATATTTGTGGTGCAACAGTGGAATGTTGAACTGACAATGTGCTGTCATGTGCGTATGGTAGGAGGGGGGGTTTTTGGGGTTTTCATGAGCTGTATGCCAAAAACATCAATATTAAAACAATAAAAGCCTTGAACTACTTCAGTTGTGTGTAAATAAATCTGAAATATATGAAAGTCTTATGTTAACAGTACATTACAGAAAATAATGAACATTATCACAATATGCACATTTTTTTAGAAGAACCTGTAAAAGGCCTCATTATTTTGCCAAGGCTTTTAGGTTGTGTTTGTGTGTATCGTTGTTTTTGTGATGGTAAAGGTCTGAAGGTCTTGAAAGTCAGATATGGCCCCGTTGAAGGCCCAGGCACCAAAAACATGCCCACCACTGCATCCAAAACAATGCCGACATAGGTGTCTACATCCAGTTTTAGCTGCAAATGTTTATTAAAAAACCTATATGTCTGATGACACAGAGACTGCATCCATTGTTTGGAGGTTGGATTTTTGTTTGAAATCAAGACGTTAAAAAATACTTAAAATTAAAGTAAGAAATGTGTATTCTTGAGTTGTGTGGACCTTTAAAATGCATGTTTGATTCTATGACTTGACCACTTATTGCCATTGCATTTGTGACTAGAGATCAAGGCCACACATGTAATGCATTTTCTCTTCTGAAATCATTTAATTTTACAGAACATCCATCACAAAAACCATGTCATTTCTGCATTTACGTCAGCAAACCACAAAATTAAAGAGTTGAAGAGAATTGTTTAGGGTTTTTCAAGAACAGAACATTTCTTTTTCTTGCTAATGCAGTGTCAGAAAGGGGTCAAGGGATGGACATTGATGTTCAACAGACATTTAAACATCAGATGAGAGCTGGTCAGGGCAAAGGAGTACTTTATATCATGCATCTCTCTATTTTACTCATTATACAATGAATGACCATCAAAAGGAATGACTTTAAACTCTCTCTAAAGCACTTTGAATTACTAATGTATATGAAATGTATTATATAGATAAACTCGTCTTGCCTTGTAGCTCCAATCTTGAAAGAGTGACAAGAAGTCTCGGATGCTGGAGAGTTGCAAAATAATTAGGTGCTTCCAATTACCAATACAACCAGTGGTTTGACTGGGTCAATTTTTAAGGATGAAGGAGGGAATGGATTTTTAGGGAAAATGGGCAAAGCCTTTGTAACAGTTTAAGGGGGGGACAATTGCAGGGATTGATGAAAACAATGTGGAGTGAGATATGAGCGATACATTGTGTGCTATGTTGTGAGAAGCTGTTTCTCTCAAATTCGAAATGAGCATAAATAGCCTCGCTTACCAACTTTTTTAAGAGATATCCATTAAAGTCCCAATGAGCTTGACAAAGCTTTGGAAGTCACCTAGCCGAAAGCTGGAACGAAAGATGATCTTGCTAAAACAAAGGTAGAGGTGGCCATCAAGGCTAAGTAGCGTTTTCTTCCTTTCTCTGGAAGGAACGAGAAGCACTGGCAAGAGGTGAAGTGGCTCTGCTTCTTGGTCTATCACAATAAAAAGTTATCACAATTTTGGCTCATTCCTCCTGGTTTTGGGATCAGAGTGACCAAATGCTTTTAACATTTTTATTATCTTGGTTTTCCATTGCGTATCTTGAAGGTAAATTGCCTCGGGGAGTCAAAATCTTTTACTAAAATTGGTGCTGTTATCTCAGATCAAGCCGTTTGTTTCTCATAGAACTTTCTAGTTCATGAGCCACATTTCTGAACATCAGCACAGTTGTATTCCTCTCATAATGTCTCATTGATTCATTCATTGTGTTCCCATGCCATTAGAAGCATGATGTTTATTCAAGGTGCAAATCATTACTTTTCGATTTAGCCTGATCTGGTTTGAGCATTCAGGTGGAGAAATAATGGGAAAAAGTTTGATCGCTCCAGTAAGAGTTCTTTGTGCTGGACCATTAATGATAAAGGTCATCAGAGAGCTGGTAGGCTACTGGATTAATTTAACAGAGACATACATCTTTTTCAGCTTTTGACCTAAAATCCCAGAAATAACACTTGAATACTAGTAATCGTAACACTTGGAGAAGATCTGCAAAAGGAGAGATCTGCAATAGGAGAGGGACAAAAAGCCTGCTGAGATGTGTGGACACCTGGTGGCTAACCACAAGAACTGTCCTCTGTGATTGCCAAGATGTTACCAGATAAGTTAAAATCAGTTTTGCAAATCAAATATTCTGCATTTTTGTAATTCTGTCTCTTACTGTTGAAAGAAATCAAATAAAGCTAATAAACAAAAGAAAAAGTCTAGGTTACTTGCATAACACCCCATGCTCTGAAGGAGGGAAAGAAGACATGAGAATTCGACTGATGGGAACGACCTTCCTTGGGAGTGAGCAAGCCGAATATATAACAAGCAAGTTTATTTGCAGCTGTAGGTGATTAGCAATTAGCCAGGTATATAACCTGGGTGCAACCTACGCTCATTCTACTGATTTTATGAGGAGCCGAACTCACTTACCTCTTGGCACCTCAGATCAGTGACTTCAAGAGCATGTTATAATGGATACAGCTCCATTCCCTCCTTCAGGGAATGAGGTTGAACATGTAACTTAAACATTCCCTTTCAGTCGATTCCGGAGAGTATTCGACTGATGGGAATCGCCTTGCCCAAAGTCCTTCCAGACAGGCCTACGATAAGCTTAAAATAAAGGTTACCAACCATGGTCGTAGCACCTGAATGGGAACTTCTTCTGCTTCTAGCCTGAAATTTTCTATTTAAGTGGAAGTCGCACAACACGAGCATTAGCTGTCCTCGATTGAGGGAGCAAGTAGCCAGAGCGAGTGCACAAAACCCTCATAAAGAACCTGGCAGCGCTCAGTCAGATGGCGAAACGGAGATCAAGGTGTCAGATAAAGTGTGCTTTCCAGTGAATCAAAGGTACTCACACTTTAGGGTTGCTGCCGCCACTCAGTACCGCGGAGGGAACAGAGCCTACATCAAGGTAATAGTACCTGAAGAAGGTTTTGGGTGTAGACCAGCCCGTAACTCTAAACATGTCAGTGAGTGAAAGCACCCTGGCCAAGGCCCACGAGGCAGCAATGGGCCCTCAGCTGGTAAGCAAGCTGGATAGCTACCACGATCCAATGGGCTAGCTGCTGCTTGGAGACCGGCGCTGGCCTCCGAAGCATATGGAGGGCTGCTGGGAGTTGTGCATATGGAGGGCTCCTGTCTAGGTAGATCCAAAGAGCTCTGACTGGAGATAGGGGCCCAGGGCTGGCACTACCTCCTCCAGGGGCAGGGCGTGCAAGGACAGCACCTGGTCCTGGAAGGGAACCAATAGGACCTTGGGGACTAAATCCAGGCCCCGGATTAGAGCTATGTGGATCATCCACCGGCGAAGGCTCTAATAAGAAACGAGTGCAAACATGGCGTTTGAGAACATCACTAATACTTCCGGCTCTGGATCAGCTACAACCCCGGAGCGAGGCAATCTGAAGCCGAAGACCAAGAAGATAGCACCTCAGCCAATGCTGTGAGGGAAAGCAGATCGCCGGCAGTCATACGGAGTACTGGTTAATGCCGGAGCACTACCCTATTCAACCGCAGACTGGACGGGATGCATGCACGATGAATGGGGATGTCTTTGTGTGTTTGCATGTGTATGAGAGAGAGAGTAGAACTTTATCATCTGCAAAATCTAGATCATCCAGTTTTCACCACAATGTCTACTGTTGCTATCGTCAGCGTGGTGCCCGCATCGGCTCCTGGTACATTTCCTTCACCCCCACACATAGGACCCCGGGGGTCTCAATCTCTGTGGGGGATTGGGGGTGGGGTGGTGGCCTATTACTGATTGCCTCCCCCCCGGCCTACTCCAGGACAGGGAACCCCCAGTTTTAATTCAATTAGACACTTAACTCTCTGCCCTCTTCTGGTCTCCTGGTCGCCTCCCCTGGAGAAAGCAAAACTGTCCAACTCAGCAAGGCATATACTCTCCCATGGGATGGCTTTTGAGCAGGACAGGACAAGGTAAAAAAAAAAGAAGAAGACATCGCAGTGGACTGTGCAACACACACCTAAGGGGGATTTAGATTATTCAATTAACCTGTCACATGTTTTTGGGATTGTGGGGGAAAGCGTAGTACCCGGAGGAAACCCATGCAATCACAGGGAGAACATACAATCTCCTTCCAGGAAGGCCACCCACTACGCCACTGTGCTGCCTAGATGTACATTTGTTTTTCATAAAATAAGTGTTCAGTCGCCTACAAACAGGCAAAATGACCTGTAACTCTGTCCACCACTCATTACCTGTGTTATTGGCTCCTGTTTGAGCTAGTAGACCAGTTTCTATAGATTGATAATGAGTTCAATCACATTCTAAATTCCACTATGGAAAAGATCAAGGAGTTGTCAAATGGCACTTGAAACAAAATTGTAAATCTGCACTAGGCTTGGAAGACTGAATCTGCAAATAGATAAGAACATGGTTTAAAGAAATGATCTATAGGAGCAATTATTAAAAGATCGCCTGCTCCATGTAAAGTAAAGACTGAATGTGGTCATGTATTGTGAGGTTTTGAGTGAAAACTTGTTTCCATCAGCAACGGCTTTCAATATGAAAAATGTCTGGGTTCTGAGAAGCATTTAAAGCTTCTTGAGAGGCCTAGCCATTCTCCAGATCTCAACCTTAAAGAAAATCCGTGTTGCAAAGAAAGTCTATGTTGCCCACAGTGTATGAAATCGGTTAACATTTGACACGGTCATAACCAATAAAGTAATGGGATGAAATTTTGTTATTGACTCAATACTTGTTTTCCACCATAATTTCTTAAAAGCCTTACTTTTTTTCTTATTTTGCCTCTCATAGTTGAGTTAAACCAATAATGAAAATTGTTACCATCTTTTAAACATTGCAAGAATCAAATGATTTGTTCCCTGACAAGATGTAGAGAAACTGATTCATACTTTCATCCCCAGCAGTCTGGACAACTGTAACGTCTTATTACTGGTCTTCCCCAAAAGACCATTAAACAGCTACAGCTCAATTCAATTCAAAACAAAACTTAGTACCTAAATACTTAAGAGACTTGCTCAGTGAATACAAATAGGGAACTGAGAGCCCATGCATCCCACTTATGGAACCAGCTTCCAGACAAGATCAAGGGTGCCAACACTTTAGTCACATTTAAATCCAGGCTAAAGATACACCAGTTGTTTGTTGACTGAGCACCAATGTCCAAACATCTATTTATGGTCACTAATTAGGAATTATTGGTGTAGTGAGTCTCAAGGGGTGCGCGGCTGGAAAAAGTTTGGGAACCACTTGTATGTAAGACGCATGATTGGGAAATGACCCGATGGTTTAGCAACACGCTTTTTGAAATCCTTCAAGAAAAAACGCTTAAAGACCAGACTTATTTTGCCTGTCCAAGAATCTCATATTTATCACAGCAGCAATGCAGCAAGCGTGAGATGGAAAATTGGACCTTGTTTCAGCAGATGGAGACCTCTGCTAGCAGCTCCAGATGCCTTTTCGTCAACATTGTTCTATAAATCTATTTAGCAAAATGTTATGCTAAAAATCTGAGCTGTTGTTCACAGTAAGCATGTAGAGATACAAGGCCCTGGGTGATGTGGAATATAAAAAGAGCCATGTGGGAAAATTTTGGTGGGATATTAAACTGGAAAAACCTGTAAAATCTATCAGCAAAATCCCAGACATGGAAAATAAGAGACGCATTAAAACTAGATATATTTACAAACCATATTGGTTAATCAGTATGCAGGCACACACACACGCGCGCTACAAAGAGCCAGTTCTTTGAAGCATGATTCAAAAACCAAAATACTTCTCGAGATCTTCTGGATGTTTACTGTGACAGGTAACCACTGTTCATATGCAGACAATATTGATGTTTGATGAGTCTGTTTTTTCATCATTTATATAGATTTATAGGATAGATTTAAGGATTGAACAAACCTTACTTGATTAACACATTGTTAATGTAATAAATGATAATAAAACAGAATAAAACGCATGCAAAATACGTAATATGTACACAAACGTGAAACCTTACCTTGCGAGTGAAGCGATGTGTCGGAGGAGGTGGAACGGATGGCAGAAAAAATTACGGCAGTACATATGAAAGTTAACTTTCTCAAGGTATTTCACGAAATACAAACAGCAACACGGTTTCAAGCACAAGCGGAGGCAGTATCGAGTTTTTGAGAAGGGATGGAGAGAGCGCTTCTGAGAACGCGTCACAGGGTTTTCAATCTTTGTGTCATAAAAATCATCAGGGAATTCTATAAATATAAGGAAATTACATAAGATTACATTAAATTTGTCCAAAAGAAACCCTTGTGTTCTATACAAAATAAAGCAATGATAAAATAAAAATAATGAATGAAGCAATATGTTGTAGAAATCAAGAGCATGAACAGTATTAAAGCAATATTATACAATGTAATTAGAAACAATGACGTTGAAAAACATCTTAATAAAGATGGGAATATACCCTGTGTACCCCCCCCCCCCCTTGCCTGCTTCCACAAGTCTCCCAGGGGCTCATCTCACTCTTGACGATCATCTTCCTTCACTATTACAACACTACTTACAAGTATTTTGGCACTGAAATCAAACACTTTAGTCTGCCAAAATCAGTGGAAGAATGTGAGTAAATAATGAAGAAAAGACGCTCTTGCGTGAATGCGGAAAAATCACAGACATATAACACTGTAAAAAATAGTTCAATCTGACAGTAATAAATATATTACTACTAATAAGACAATGCTTATACAATTATATACAATATAAATATTTACAATGAAATCTCAGCTAAAACACAAACTTCCGACCCCTGGCACACACGTCGTCATTACCAATTGTAATATCATTTGAAAGGTCTGTTGCTCGGCTTTCAGAATCTGTTTTGTAGTATGAAGTGCGCATGTCAATATTCGGTCGCCAGCGACAGCTTTGGTGTGAAAAGGATTAGCGTCTTTGTTTAGATGGCATCATACACATCGCCAGCTATGACATTGATGTCAGAAGTGGTGCCCACTAAAAGATACAACACTGACAGCCTCCCTGCACTCCAGCTGAAGAGAAGGGAGGGACGGGTACCGCGAGGATGGGTTTGCAGCTACACCAGCCACCTCGCCCACAGCCATGGTGATAGCCCTGCTGGCAGTGCAACCTGGTGCTGTGGAAACAGTTTTGGAATGCCAGTGATGGATGGGAATGCCAACAGTCAGTCTAAACTAGAGCTCTGCCAAGTGTACCTGGCAGCTTCTGCGAACAGCGGCTCCGGCGCTTTAAGTGCTCCATGATCTCACTGCAAAGGACCAGTGGAATCAACAATGCTTTGTTAGCACACTGAGAGGGTAGGTCGGGTAAAAAAAAATGGACCGGAGAGTTTTGTGGCATGCACCTCTGACCTGGAGCTCACTTGTGCTACATCAGAGAGACACCTGGGATGCAAAACCCATTCGTCTCTGACACCATCATATGCCCTTAGTCAAATGACAGGCTGCAGATGAACTTATTTGAATGAAATAATCTTTATTTGTCCCATACACAGTTACATGCAGTGAAATAAGACCTGTCTGGCTAGTTTTGAGAGGTAGCATTTGAGAAAGAAACTGAGAAACGGGTATACATTGGGTAAGGTAGCTCAAAAAGAGCCTTTTCTGCACTGTCCTTCAGAGGGCAGTGTGGAGCATGTTAAAAAAATTACAACCAAGCACATATAGACATAATACATGAAAAACATTGCAGGAGGGGGTAGGGTCAAGGAAAGTGGTGGGACCGCTGCAGTCAACAGCGGACATTTTCCTGCAACCATTAATGGCGCTGTACTCACGGCCCGTTCAGATTAGATTACAGTGGTTGGGAGAAGCTAGCAGAGGTGTTGTGAAAGCGAGGAATGCGGAGCGTCTCGTTATCTCGCCCTCTCAGGGGAATATTTTGACTCCTTTTGTGGCCTTGACATCCAGTTTATGGTCACAGACCATTAAATGAGTCCCGACAGTTTTATTTCCAGTCAACATTCCATTCCAGTCAGTCAGCTTAGTGGGGTTTTGAGCACTGACCACCTTTGATAATCGCCTATAGCCGAGAGTTCCACATATTCCGATCAGCAGAATCCCAGTTATCACAGCTCCAATTAGATAAATGTCTTCGACATCCTCCATGGACAGAGCGGCCAGGCACACGATCCTCCACTTCCCGAAAGTTTCTGCAGGACAGGTGTGCTCCCACGAACCCATGCTCCTTGTCGAGAAAATGGTGTCAATTGCATTCAGAGACCAGTTGATCAGATCCATAGTTCTTTTTATTTGGAGAGCAGGATAGTGAGAGTCTCTCGCAGACAAATACAGAGTGCCAGCGGATGGTCAGAGATCAGGGAGAGGAGAAAGATGCGACTGCCTCCGCCGAGAGCAAGAGAGAAGAAGGTGTTTAAGGCACAAGGAACAGTGGAGTTATTGACACTGGTGCAATTCCTGAGTTATTTGGTGGGCAAAGATGCATAACCAGGGAAGTCCAAGGGAAGGTGGCCACAATAAGGGACTGGTTGAACCTTTCTGGGCTTGGTTTCCTATTACCGCAGGTTCATGTAGGATTTTGCTTGGGGTTGGGTAGTGTAAAGTCAAATCGCATATTTGCACTTCGTATTAATCAATGGGAAAAGAAATTAGGCGGAACTAATGAAACCGAAAGTATTCGGCGGACGCAGTTGGCTGACGGAAAATGGCGAGGAGATACGGGACTCCCCGAAGAGATACGGCAGGTGCCGAGTGAATGCGGAAGAAGGAGAAACCCACATGGCAGTTGAATGCACGCAGACAATCGGTGTGAGAGCTGGAGAACGCGGTCGCTGAAATAATAAATATGCAATCGCATGTATAAGGTTTAAAGCTGCAACAGGTGTGAAAGGGGAAACATCAGCACTTGGTCATCTCAGGGACACTGATGGTATGATTAATGACTTTTCTATTCATAAAGGACTTTCATATGCATCGCCTTGTTCCTGATTATGTTCAATATGGAGGACTATTGTGATTTGTTGCACTTGTGGTTGATTATATTTGTGCGTTATATTGTTTGTGCACAATATTAGTTAATTATACTGTTCATTTGTTTAAAAAGTTAATGTAAAGTGGAAAATACTTGAAATACTAGGCAAATTAACGAATACTGAGATAAAGTTTATTAAGAAAATGTCTTTATTTACATTATATTGTGTTTCTTTTTAAATCAGTATTGTAATTGATGTTTATTTTGTATATTTTGTTCCCTTTCGAAGGTTATCAACCTACCGCTCTACTATTGCTACTGCTGTATTGCCATCGCAACTACTGCTATTGCTGCTGTATTGTTGGACAAACACAATTCAAAATACAAATGCTAAACAGCTTTGGAGTTGTTCCCTGTGTCCCCTGTTATTGACTGAAGCTCTTTCGAGTTAGAAGCAGATACTGATGTGTGGAACCCATAATAACTCGACAGTTGATAACCAAGAGTGTAGCAGCTGGACATAAAGATCAACGTCTTTGTGACGTCCAAAGAAAAGTTCTGCTGACATGAAGTGAAAGAAAATTTCAAAGAAAATGGCTGAGGAAGCATTAGGAAAATCAGTTAAGCAGCTGAAGAAGGAAAGAACTACTGCTAAAAGCAGCTTCACCAAGCAAGCTAACTTTCTCTGTAGAGAAGCACACAGGCTTATAGAATCAGAGCTAAAAGAAGAATTCAAAAAGCTTTCTTCTAGAGCAAGAAACGTTTTTGAAACTAATGATGACTATAAAGCTGGATTAAATAGCAGAGATCGAAGCTAAAGAAGATGGTTTAGAGTTACAACTTTCAGCACAGCAGGAGGCTGACTGTAAGAAAACTGTAGAAGACTGCAACGCAATGCTTGATGAAGTAACTGAAATAGTACAAGATAATCTATGGCAAAGATATGGACAAAGTGAAGTGTTTTTTGAAACTACAATTTCAACAGCTGAGAAAGTCTGTGATCGCACAGCCGCTATGCCTGTTGATGGCGCTAGATATGAAAGTTACGAAGTGCAACTGGAGCTTTTAATGAGATTGGTGAAAGAAGCAACTGGAACTTTGCTTAAATGGGAAAAATGGATTCCTGTAACAGAAAAAAAGGATCTTGAGAGTCATGTTCGCAAACTGAAGGAGAGTAGCAATGAGCTTGAATCAAGGAAAGCTGAATTCGCTTGGGCCCGAAGAGCTGCTGAGGATGCACAAGTATTAGACACGAGTATGAGAGACAATCTGAACGCACTGGTACCTGCGGGGCAGATCATGCCAGTGGTAAAAATAAGACCAATAAGTTTACCTAAGTTCAGCGGAAATAAGAGGGATTACTATCGCTGGAAGAGAGACTGGGAAAATCTCCAGAAGCAAGGTGAGCCCACTGGGTCTGTTGAAGTGAAAAAGATTCAGTTAGTGGATAGTGTGGATGACAAGATCGCAAAAGAGCTTAGATTATCTTCCTACATCACTGCTGCTGACATATTCAGGGTGTTAGACAACAGTTTCGGTAACAAAATTACGATCGCCATGGAAGTTGTGGAGGAACTGGAGAAAATGCCAGCTTTGAGAGGAAATCAACCAAGAAGAGTTATAGAATTAATCCAAACGGTGGAAAAAGCCTTGGCTGATCTCACAGATCTTGGAAATGTTGGTGCTATAAAGAATCCCCTTGTGATAAAATCCATCGAAAGCAAGTTACCTGAACTCGTGAAACGAGACTGGCTTGTGTATATGATAGATCCTGCAAATAACATCACACCAGACAAACACTTTGATGAGCTGTTACAATTCCTTCAGAAACAAGAAGAAGTCCTTGAAAGGCTGGAACAACTCAGAATCTCAGAAAAAGTGGAAAAACCGGAAAGAAAATTTGAAAGGAGTTATGCTTTTACTAAAACGACGAAGAAAGACTCCACCGAAGCTGGGTGCATCGTGTGTGGGGCAGAGAAACATAGAGACAAAATCTTCTTCTGCAGAAAGTTCAAAGACTTGAAGCTGGCAGAAAAGAAGTCTATAATCAGGAAACTAGGAGTATGTAAAAAGTGCTTGGGAGTTCATGAGGGTGACAGTAGGTGCAGTGATAACTACCTTTGCAGGAACAAAGATTGCAAAAGAGGAGACTTCTCAGACCACCATTACTTCCTCTGTCCAAAATGGGATCTCAGGAACCTGAATGAAGGGAAAACTGTCATTACAGATAGTAGAAAAGGAAGTGCACTGACTGTGGAGCAGGAAAATTTCCTGGCTGAACTTTCACCAGAATTGGCAGAGAGGTGCAAAAAAGCATTCACCAACAAAGTTAGAACAATAAACTGCTCAGCAAATGACCAGCAGAGATTGGTTGGCAAAAGTGAATTGAAAGAGCTTCCTGTCATTATGATGCTGATGGAAGTAACCGCGAATGCAGGACAGAAGATTGGTGCTTTGATAGATCTGGCTTCTGATACAAACTATATCACCCATAAAGCTGCTGAAAGACTAAATCTGAGAGGTGAAAAAATCACTCTAGTGGTTCATGGAGTTGGCAAGATGGCGATCAGAGTAAGCACAAAAAGATACCTCCTGAGAATTAGAGTCAAAACTCCTGAGGGGACAGTGAAAGCCCACCAGCTAATCTGCTATGGCTTGGAAGAAATCGCCAAAGTTCATAGAGTCGTAAGTCAAGAGAAACTTAAAGAGTTCTTTCCAGAGGTGAACTTAGAAGAACTGAAAAGACCAGGCAAAATAGATCTCCTCATCAGTCATCGAGAGGGCAGACTCGCACCTCAAAGACTGAAGATTGTTGGAGACCTTGTCCTGTGGGACAGCCCGCTGGGGAAAACAGTGGCTGGAGCTCATCCTGATCTGTTTGAGGTGGTGGATATGGCTGCATATGAGTCCAAGACAAGTCTTGCTAAGGTTCAGGAAGGGAGTATTTGCTGCTCTTGGAGACATAAAAAAGATGTACAACTCAGTGTGGCTGGAAGAACGTGAGGTTTATCTTCACAGATTTCTTTGGAGAGACAGTCAAGATGAAGAAATAAGTGAGTACGCCATCAGTAGAGTTAACATTGGAGATCGACCTGCTGGATGCATTGCACAGTTAGCTATGCGTGAGACAGCCAGACTGGCAAAGTTTGCTCATCTAAAAGAAGAGTGCAGAGTCCTTGAGGAAGACAGCTATGTGGATGACATCCTTACATCCCATAACAGCCAAGAAAGACTGAAAGAGATAACAAATGGGCTAGAGGAGATTCTAGCAGCAGGCGGATTTGCACTGAAACCATGGGTTCGGTCTGAGCAAAGTGGGAGGAATGAAGCAGCTGATCCAGGTCTAGTTCCTAAGGAATCAATCTCTCAAGCTAACACAATCATACTTCCAAACCAGCTAAGGGACGAAGACAACAAGGCTTTAGGCACAGGGTACTTAGTAGAAGAGGATAAGCTGTACATCATGGCTTCCATTAATTTCTCAGTGAGGAAGAAGAAAATGAGAACAGGTCAGAACCTTTTGAAAAGGGAAGTGAGACTGAGAACACCAAACCCTTTGACCAGAAGGCACCTGCTAAGCCAAGTTGCTGGCCTATACGATACAATTGGTCTCGTCACTCCCGCTAAACAGAAGGGTGCAATACTTGTCAGGAAAGCTTTCCAGGAGACAGGAAAAGGAAGTTTAACCCGTGAGACATGGGATAAGCCACTTTCTGAAAACCTCAGGGAAGAAGCCATCAGATTGTTTGAGGAGTATGCGCAGCTTAATAAGGTCAAGTTCCACAGAAGTCTCACACCTCCTGGCTGGAAAGGAAAACCCTGGGGAATCACTTTCTCAGATGGTAGTGATAAAACATATGGAGCTGTATTGTACCTAAGATGGAATACCGATCAGGGGATAGATGTCAGGCTAGTTGAATCCAAAGCCAAACTAACACCACTAGATCAGAAAGGAGATGCTGTGAAGGCTGAAATCTGCGGAGCAGTTTTTGCTGCACGACTCAGGAAATACTTTGAGAAGCATGGACGGATGGAAGTGGAGCGCTGGTTCCATTTCGTAGACAGTCAAACTGTGCTGGGGGCCATTCAGCGTGATAGCTATGGCTACCAAACCTTCTTTGCAAATAGAGTGGGAGAAATCCAAAAATCTGGATCAGTCAGTGACTGGTGGTGGATCCCAGGGGACCTCAATATCGCTGACATCATCACTAGAGGAGCCACTCCTGAAGGTCTTGCTGAAGAGTCTGAATGGCAGGAGGGACCACAATTCCTCAGATATTCAGTAGAGGAGTGGCCAAAGAAATCGGCCACCGAGGTTGCTGCTGATGCTAAAGAGAACGTTAACAAACTTCAAAGGAAAACATTCTCAGCAGTTCTTACAAGATCTCAAACAAAGAGGGACCTAACAGAGGTAGGAAAAGAAATTTCTGAAGTTTCAGTCCTTGATGATTCAGTCAATGCTGTTTCTGACTCTGGCATATGTGAAAATGCGAAGACACCAAACTTGCTAAGAGGAACACCTGGTGACTTAATTGTTAATAAACTAGTGGATGTGGAAAAATACAGCAATTTAACCAAGCTAGTCAGAGTCATCGGCTGGGTTTGGCGTGCTGTAAAGAAGTGGCTAGGATTCAGGGATCAGAACCCAAAAGAGGGGAATAAAAAAGAAATGCCGCAAAACAAGATCAAGCAAACCATGCTGACTGTGAAAGAGAAAGAAAATGCTCTAAAAGGACTCTTTCTAGCAACTCAACAGGGTGGAATTTTTCCTGACACTACGCTTAGCAGACTGGCTGTGTATAGAGAAAACTCAGGACTCTTGGTTTGTGGAGGAAGAATCCAGATCTTTAATGAAGAAAAGATTGCGGTCCCTATATTACCTTTTAATGCATGGGTGTCCATGGTATTAGCCCAAGAAGCCCACAATGCAAATCATGAAGAAGTAGCAGGAACACTTCTAAGAATTAGGAAAAAAGCTTGGGTGATTAAAGGTCGCAGACTAGCCAAGAAAGTAGTAGACAGCTGCGTGATCTGCAGGAAGGCAAGAGCAAAGAGATGTGAGCAAATCATGGCCGACCTTCTTCCTGAAAGGGTGGAGCCAGCAGCGCCCTTTGAATACACAACCTTAGACCTATTTGGACCATACACGGTAAAGGATGAAGTGAGAAAAAGAGTACATCTCAAAGTTTGGGGAATCGTCTTCTGTTGCATGGCATCTAGAGCGATACACAATGACATTGTGAGTGACCAGTCAGCTGAAGGATTCATGCTAGCCTACCAAAGATTCACGGCTTTAAGGGGTCATCCGAGAAAATTATGGTCCGACTCAGGCTCAAATTTCATCGGAGCCAAACCTGCTCTTACAAAACTCCACAAGTTTCTGGAGAAGTTGCAAACATCTGAGCTAGAGGGGGAAGCTGCTAAACACTGAACTGAATGGGTTTGGAAGATCCATCCTGCAAGTTCTCCTCACAGGAATGGGGCAGCAGAGGCCGCTGTTCGAATAGTAAAAAGAGCCCTTCACAATTTGGGAGGTGATGGTGTTTTTACTTGGAGTGAGTTTCAGACCTTCCTCTATATGGCAGCCAACCTGGCTAATGAGAGACCTATTGATGCAAGGACTCAAAGCAGAGAGGATTGTATAGAGTATGTCACTCCCAACTCTCTCCTGTTAGGAAGATCTGGACCAAAGGGAGACCCAGGTGACTTTGATTTTGCTGGCTATCCTTATAAAAGATTGAAAGTCATTCAGGAGGAAGTTAACAAATTCTGGAGGAAATGGAGTCAGTTAGCAGGCCCAAACCTGTTTGTAAGAAACAAATGGCACACCAAAGAACGAAATGTTGCTGTTGGGGATGTCGTCTGGTTAGCGGACCAAAGCGCACTGAGGAGTCAGTACAAATTGGCCAGAGTCGTCCAAGTCAATGCTGATGACAAAGGTATTGTCAGAGATGTGAATCTTAAAGTCTTCACAAACTACCCCGTCTCAAATGTAAAGCCTGTAAAAGCTAAAGCCACAGCCAAAAAGTTGACTGATAAAATTCCTGCAACTATCCTCCACAGAGACGTTAGACGTTTGGTTGTCTTAATACCCATAGAGGAACAGCACTAAACAAGTACTTAACTTTGTGAACAACTTGGGTTCAAAAAACCAGTTGTTCAAGTGGGAGGTGTAAAGTCAAATCGCATATTTGCACTTCGTATTAATCAATGGGAAAAGAAATTAGGCGGAACTAATGAAACCGAAAGTATTCGGTGGACGCAGTTGGCTGACGGAAAATGGCGAGGAGATACGGGACTCCCCGAAGAGATACGGCAGGTGCCGAGTGAATGCGGAAGAAGGAGAAACCCACATGGCAGTTGAATGCACGCAGACAATCGGTGTGAGAGCTGGAGAACGCGGTCGCTGAAATAATAAATATGCAATCGCATGTATAAGGTTTAAAGCTGCAACAGGTGTGAAAGGGGAAACATCAGCACTTGGTCATCTCAGGGACACTGATGGTATGATTAATGACTTTTCTATTCATAAAGGACTTTCATATGCATCACCTTGTTCCTGATTATGTGCAATATGGAGGACTATTGTGATTTGTTGCACTTGTGGTTGATTATATTTGTGCGTTATATTGTTTGTGCACAATGTTAGTTAATTATACTGTTCATTTGTTTAAAAAGTTAATGTAAAGTGGAAAATACTTGAATAGGCAAATTAACGAATACTGAGATAAAGTTTATTAAGAAAATGTCTTTATTTACATTATATTGTGTTTCTTTTTAAATCAGTATTGTAATTGATGTTTATTTTGTATATTTTGTTCCCTTTCGAAGGTTATCAACCTACCGCTGTACTATTGCTACTGCTGTATTGCCATCGCAACTACTGCTATTGCTGCTGTATTGTTGGACAAACACAATTCAAAATACAAATGCTAAACAGCTTTGGAGTTGTTCCCTGTGTCCCCTGTTATTGACTGAAGCTCTTTCGAGTTAGAAGCAGATACTGATGTGTGGAACCCATAATAACTCGACAGGTAGTACTCTCAGATCAGCAGAGACAACGAGAGGGTGATAATAAAAAAGTTACATATTTAAACCCCCAGGATTAGCATGTTCCAGAGTCAATCCTAACCAAAATTCCTGCCAAAAGCTCAAACGTCTCAATAACTAATTATAAGACACAGCCTGTTCTGCCCACTAAGTGTAATTTTGCTGATGTCGGAGCTATGAGATGCTTCTATCATTTCAGAAAGTTAGGGCTTGGGATGCCCACAAATGGCTTTTCTAAAACCACATGAATGTAGACACACATTCTTTTATTGAAATTTTCTTGATTTGATGACTTGATTTTGTGTTGTTTTCAGAATCTAGTCACATGCTCTTGTTTCAGTCACATTTCTGATTTTTGACGTTTTAATCCCTAGATAATGTAAGCTTTCACCATTGGCATTATGTTATGATAAGTGTACTTCAGCCTCAGAAAAGCTCAGAATATTATTCCCAGATGGTCGGCTTGCCTTGTACAGCATGGAAACAAGCCGTAATGTTCATCGGTTGTAACTTAGGTCATCTGTGCACAGAGATGACCATAATGATTGATGCAGCAATAGTCTCAGAGGCTTTACCTTTGTTTTTCACTGTGTCAACGACAGAAAACAACTTTTATCTAATTTGTTGTTGGATGGCAAACAACTTTTTATAATTACAATATTTTGTAGAACAATATATCACAATAAAAAAAGCAGGATGTGATGCGACCCACAGGGCTCATCAGTCTTGACCATTGAAGAACGCATCTTCTCCATAATGCAGCTCTTGTTTGGGAAAATAACATTGAAATTCCCTGTTTAGAGTATTTTTGATGCTCTTTATGAGAAATTGTACATCTGAATGGAAATCTGATAAATTTAAGACTAAATTAAACACTTGTTATTTTGGTCTGGAGAATATTAACAAAACTGACCGACCAACAACGTGAACATAACTTTCATTTTACATCAATTACTCTTCGAAACAAAGAGCAACAGTTTCAAATGAGCTGACTCCCTCACTGAGGGCAAAAGAGATGTTTTCGTCTTAATAGTTACATGGTCTAATGTTACCTTTAGCCCATGTGCCACAATGTTAGTGCTGCCCCTTAGAGGGTGAAGGGTATGACACGCTCAGATACCAATCAAACTAGACCTTGACGTCCTTAGATTTAGAATCTTAACCATTTTTAAATTCAGTTTTTCTTTTAACTAACAGTTTAAACATTGAAATTGTACAACTGATATTGATAGTACAATTGATAGAACAACAGTTTTGCAAAACTTAGTAGACAATCACATAAATCAATAGACATAATCAGACTCATGAGGAGGACTGTGGAATATATGGCACAGATGGGAACAGGATTGTGACAATTACCAATCTTGTGGGAGAAGGCATTAGCAAAGAAAGTGTGGAAGACTGAAGTGTATGCAGACAAAAAATCTGTTCTTATTTTCGTAATGAAATGTCCCTTTAGTTAATATGCATCTAAACATATGTGGTATGTGTCGTGTTGGGACGCGTGACGTCACCAACTTGCGCCACACTACAGGTGCATAAAAGCGTCGCCGGCAACACCTTTGGTCGCCGTTTTCCCTCTGGGATGCCGTTTCTCCTCTCAGCTGGGGCGTGTGAGCTTCGCAGCGCTTTGGGTAAGGAAAGATGCAAAGTTTAATTAAGATGTCCAGTTCGTTTCTAAGGGGAGTGTTTGTCTCCGTCGCTTAGTCCTCTTGGTTCTCCACCTGCCCGCTTCAGTCGTGTGGCTTCGTTATTTGGATCATTACGTTTGATGCCAGCGGACGTGCACTAGTAGTTGTGCTTGCGGATTATCGATCCTTACGGGGTATGTACACCATTATGAAAACGTATAGCTTCAGCATTTGGCATAGGTTGACTGTTTGACTTTCAATCGTAGCTTCTTCTTCGCCGTCATTTAGCCAGTGTGTTGGTATGTGCGCGTGCGCACCGATCGTGCCTCTAGTTTGAACTATGATCTAGAAGCTCTCGTATTCAGCTGTCAGTGTCCCGCATCAACCTGCTGGTAAGAATCCATTTTTATCTGAACGTGAGTTTACCATTTTAATGTATAATTAATGAGATGTATGTTTAACAGGATGCAGAGTGGTGTCGCTGTACCGCTGTTTTGTCCCCACGCGCTGGTTGGCCCAGCCAGTGATAATTAACCACAATTGTGACCAACAACGTTACCCCAGGGGGCGCGTGGGACATTTAACTCACCTTTATTGAGGGCTCCGTTTGGGCCTGGGTTTATTTTGTTTATTTACTGCTTGTATGGTTGAATTAAGTATATCTTGTTTTGGATGTTTTTTTAATATTTTCAGTCAACTTAAGTCAAGTTTCCACATATTTCTGTTCTATTTCGATTTATTATGTTGTTTGTTTATTAGTTCTGTTATTTCATTAGAGAGGCCCGACACTGTGGGTGTCTCACCTTTTTGAGGCCCTCTATGTATCTTTTTGTTTCATTCTTCAATGTTGTTTTGTGATTAATCTGTTTTGTTCGTGTGTATGCGCGTGTGACCCCCGGGGGTGTCTGATGGGCTCAGGACGAGAGCGAACGGTTTACCTCGTTTACGGTGGTGGTGTTTCTCACGGATTGCAGTGGTCTGCTGTGTGCACGGCCTTTACCTTAACTTTAAGTGTGTGTGGGGTACATACCAGATTTGATTTTCTGCTCCATTAACCTGAGACCCAGGCGCAGCCCTGTAGATTGTATGATTGTGTGTGTGCGTGTGCGCCCCATGGTAATAAAGTGCTGGACCATTTTTACAATTGCTATTTAAATAAACCTTTTGTACTTTCGTATGCCTGCCTGTGCCTCCTACTTCCTTAACTGCCCTGGGTGACGGACTTGCGTGGCCTTTAGGTATAATTCTTTGGGTGAAACTCCCAAGGTGGCGTTGTCGGTATTTAATAACTTAGATTTAGGACTCGGTCGCCACACATAGATGAGCAAATACTTTTGGCGAAGTTATGTTTTTCAAAATATGAGACACATGAGCAAGAATTGAGCAGAACAGAATAAAACAACAGACAGAAATTTAAAGCAAACAAATTGACGCATTAGCAAATAAAGATACATTTAAGACGAAGCATGCAGGCAGCACGATGGCACAGGGGGTAGCACTGTAGCCTTTCAGTTAGAAGGTTGCCAGTGTGAGGCTCACCGGTGACCTTCCTAAAAGGAGTTTGCATGTTCTTTTGATAGATCTTCAAGTACTCAATGTACTCACACACATAGATTTTATATGTATTTCAGGTAGCTTAACATCGATATTAAATTTAAATTATAAAGGAAAATCAGAAAATGGCAACATAATCTTCAGGGCCTTCATTGGAATAAATGTTTCCTGATTACTAAGGCATTTCTTTCAATGTAATGTAATAACAATATTACCAAACGTCCAAAAATGCTTGTCTTTTTTTTTAAACAATATATAATTAAATACACATTTGGAACAATGTGCTCTCAAACATTCTTCTATCTCGATTACAGGGAAATGGATCTAGACAATACCAAATGTTTCTGGGATTGGAGCAATGACATTTCAGTTTAGACGGTTCAGCTATTCCAAGAGCTTATTCCAAGATCTTCTACAGGATCTAAAACTCTCAAATCACAGTCCTGGCAGTGAACATTCATCTGAAATGCACAAGGAACCACTAAAATGAAGCCCTCAGATCAAAGATCACCATCTCCACGTCTGTTCATTTGAATTGTAGTATTTTAGAGTGTTTGTGATGGTCATCCTGTTGTACAATTTATCAATAATCATTTTCTGCATGATATCCCAGGGCACTACTTCAGAAGCTCATACATTTTGGAAGACTTCCTAATCAAATGAACTAGTTCCAGCTCTTCATGTTGTTTATAATGACTCCAAAGATTTTAGTGGTTATGTCAGATAAATGATATCTAGGATGTTTCCAAGAAGAGATTACCGAACTTCTGTCCTAGACATTTGATCTTCATTATGACGTGACGTGGTCACAATCATATGTTTTTATCCACAACAATTACGTATAAGACGCACCAACATATAAGACGCATCCAATTTTAAATGAGGAAGATCTAGAAAAAAAGATTCTGAACCAAATACTGTAGAAAATATTTTATATCAACTGTGTAAAAGTTAACAGCAGTTTAAGAACAATTATATGCCAAACATGTAACATGAACAGTCAGTAAACAGTAAAAGTAACAAAAAAAGGCTGTAATGTTTCATACCTGCTCCTTACGATCCGCGCTATGGTAGGATCGACGAGCAGAGATCAGCGCGCACCGCCGGGTGTACAAATATGGCTGGAGTGTGATGGGTTTTTCCTATATAATACTACCATCTAGTGGTCATTTAGAGAAATGTAATTTGAGAAACTTTTAAGACCACACGTCATACTTCAGTCCTGCCCTTCTTCCGGCGCTTGTCTTCTTCTCTCAGCCTTCGGCGGTGGTGCACGCTCTTTCTCTTACTCCCTTATCTCTTATCATCCCAGCTGGGCTTCTTGTCTTTTGTCTGTCTGCAGAGACTCTCACTATCCTGCTCTCTAAATAAAAGGAACTATGGATCTGATCAACTGGTCTCTAAATGCAATCACCATTTTCTCAAAGAGGAGCGTGGGTTCGGGGGAACCCACCTGTCCTGCTGGAACTTATGCTGCTGGCTACACGATGGACTCCTGGTCGAAGTGGAGGATCGTGTGCCTGGCTGCTCTGTCCCTGGAGGATGTCAAAGACATCTACATAATTGGAACTGTGATAACTGGGATTCTGCTGATTGGAATATGTGGAGCTCTCTGCTATCGGCGATTATCAAAAGCGGTCAGTGCTCAAAGCCCCACTAAGCTGACCGACTGGAATGGAATGTTGACTGGACTTAAAACTGTCGGGACTCATGTAACGGTCTGTGACCGCAAACTGGATTTCATCCTGGAAAGGCTGGCAGAATTGAAACGTAAGTTGGATAATATGGAGACCGGGGAAAGACTCTAAAAATCTGGAAATTTACAGCTTTTGACCTAAATTAACTTCTGTACCATCTGGCTTCCCTTATCTCCTCTGGCCTTGGAGGCCGCGAAGAGGAGTCTAAACATCCCCCGTGCGGAATTCGATAAGGAGACTCTCTCAGAACCCTCCCCCGCACCACTTATCTCCGCCAGCTTTTTTTCCCCACCGCTGTAATCTGACGGGTCATTGTACAGCGCCCCCATGGCTGCAGGAAAATGCCGGCTGCGGACTACAGCGACTACACCACTTCCCCAACCCCTACCTCATCCTGTGATGTTCTTTCCTGTATTTGTCAATGTGCTTGATTGCAAATGGCTTTTTTTTAACCTGCTCCACAGTGCTCTTTTCTTTGAAGGACAATGCCGAAAGGCTCTTTTTTAAGCTAATTTACCTAATGTATATCCATTTTCTCTGTTTCTCTCTATAAATGCTACCTCTCAACACTGGCCTGTTCCCACCCTGTCTATGTCTGTGGCCAGAGGGGTCCAATTTCACTACATGTAACAGTGTATGTGACAAATAAAGGCTAATTCAATTCAATTCAATACTTTGAGAGGCTCGAGGTTCTTCTTCCAATGCAGATAACACATGTGTAGGAAATGCGTTGAGACTGCTACATCTTTATAATAAATAGCTGCATTTGCTTTGTTCTCTCTCAAACGGTCTCCATTGTTTGTTATCTATTTAGAAGGTCTCTAACGCCTCTCTAAGGCCTCTCTTACGCCTCTCCTACTGTCGTGACCACCCTCCGCTCCGCGGCACTCTGCATTTGCCGTATAAGACGCACCAACTGTCTTATACGGCGAAAAATACGGTACTTTGCGTTTTATTATGACAATAACGGCAAATTAAAATTTGAGTGTGATTTTCTGCAAGACTTATCATATATTTGATACAAAAAAATTGTTGTAAAGTGGAGGGGTAAACTCTTAATCTGATCCCACAATAAGATTTCAAGTCACATGAGAAAAAAATAATTAAAGAATATTTGTAACTTTTTTAAAATAATGTGTCTTTAAATAATGTGCCTTCTAGCCCACTTTCTGATGACATGAAAATTGCTGACTTGAGAAAACTATGCATATCTTTTAGGTTATATGTGTCTAGCTCATACTAGACACAATAGAAGTTTGCTGAGGTACTGTCTTGTTCAGTTGACTTGGATCTGAAAATGTTCTCTTTAAAATTATTTCCAAAACCAGAAACCAAATGAGCCAACGGAAAACATGCTTATTATCTAAACAGGAAAGTACAGCTTGAATATTCCATTCACCGATCTCTCTCTCTCTCTCTATCTCTCTCTTTTGTTCTCTCTCTCTCTCTCATTAAAACCATCTTGGTTTGTTTGAAAAAAATACTGCGTACATCCAGCTGAAACTAGTCAAAGCCTGGTAGTCAAACTCATAAGTACGATTGAATACTAAGTGTGCAAGAAGCAGTAAGCGAAAGATATCCTAATCATCTATTTCATCCAAAAAAATCTGAAATGAGCCTACATTACACCTTTCTGTGATCAAAAAATGAAGAAAATTCTCAACAGGAGGACTGATGATCAACTAATTCCAGTTTGGCACAAGTCGGTAACAATATAGCTTTCTATGGTACTTTAAGGGTGGAAATTAGACATAAGCGAGATCGAAGCACTGAGCTTGCCAGCAAAGATCTCCCCAAACCTGAGAAGTAAATTGTGACCCCTGTTTGGATATAATATTTACTGGCAATCTGTGGAGACCAAAGAATAAAATCAACTAGAATCTGAGCTGTTTCTTGAACGGACAGTAATTTAGCAGAATGAATCTGCAACCTTAGAAAAATGATCCACTGCTTTTAAAATGACAGTTTTACAGCGTGAGGGTGGTAAGCCAGTGATGAAATAGAGTGAAATATGAGACCACAGTCGAGAAGGGTAGGTGGAGAGGTAGGTGGACACCAACAGGGGGTGACGTATCAACCTTATCCCATGTGCAAACAGCACACACGCGCAAATCAGACTGCTGAGATGGCCACCAAAAATGTTGAAATCACACAATGGTTTCAGTCTGAAATTGAACCAATGAGCCTAGTACAGAGGTTGCACATCAATCAAATATGATTTGCTGATGTGTCTTAACTAGAAAAGAACCCTCAAGAAACCGTTGAGCCTATGACTCCACTCTTCAAGAACTAATCTGATAGCTAACAACTCTCTATCTCTAACATCATAATTATGCTCAGCAAGCGAGGGACAAACCTTCCCATACTCTTCTGTGAACTGAGAAAGAACTGCCCATATCGCTGTGGTAGAGATATCAACTTCCACAAAAAATAGATTTGGATGGATCTGGAGTAAAAAGGATAGAGGCCAAGGTGAAAAGTCTTTTGAGATTATCAAAGTATCTTTGAGCATCATCAGACCAGACAAAATGGTGTTTAATTGAAGACTGAGAAGTGACGAAGTTGAATTTGCAAAACCAAGATATCTAAAAAAATATTGTCCAAATAGACAAACAAAATGATATTGATAATATTGCACAGAGAACATCATTAATCAAGGCTTAGACTGGTGGCAGGAAGGTTATAAAGCCCAAATGGAAGAACACAATATTCAAAGAACCAGAGGGGTGTATTAAACGCTAATTTCCAGGTGACTGGATCTAATCAAATCTTATTTGGTATATATTTTGGCCCTTGTAACAGAGTTATTTATTACTTATTTTGAAATTTAGAGTGCATGAAGGGCTTTTTTTTAATTCACTGCCCTAATGTGACTGAATAAAAATACTATCAGGTGGCAGCAATAACATGTATGTTTGCTTCATAAAGAATTTAGCCTGCAGTCTGGATTTTCATGTTGTTTCTCACTCAAGAGGGTTTTAAAGATAAAGATGTTTTTATTTGATTACCCCACCCAATGTATTATTAATTTTTATGTTGTTCGTTGTATATGCACGTTTTCAGTAGTTCTCACTATGTCTGAAAGTGTCAAAAATAAAATGATTTTGGAACAGTTAAAGAGCAAGACCTTCATTTCAGTGTGTTTAACATCATTTAAGACCCGATAATCTCCTCAAGGATATAGCAAACCATCTTTTTTTAATAGAAACCAGCACTGACAGGATACAACGACAGTATGATGGTGCCGGTCTCTAAGGCTTTCCTCTCTGGTTATGTATAAATGGTGTCTAGCTGAAGCACAAAAGACAAGAAAAAATAACAGATAAAACTTCAAAAAGTAATAGTACTGGGTCCAGCCTGGTACTAACAAGGTGTACTTAATAAAGTTGCCAGTGAGTGTAACACTTTTCCAATTCAATTAGTACCACAGTAAGTGTTAAAATGTAATTATGGGTTAAAACAACTCGCATAGATATATTAGCCATAGAACAGCGTTTATTCAACTCAAATGTTGTTCCATTTAAATAGGTCCACAGTCTCCACACCATTGAAACCAGTAGTGAACTCCTTTATTTGACGTGCATCTTCCTCACACTTGCATCTTCTCTTTCTGCTGCTGTATCCTTCATCTGCAAGGTCTGGTGCTTTCCCCACTCCCCCATCTTGCTCCCTACAAGCACACCCCTGTGGACTGATGTCATTATCATTTTGTAAATAATCGCTGGTTTACTTTCCTTCATTAGGTTTTCAATTAATTTCTTAGAAACCAGCAGATGACCTGTACTTTTTTGTTTGAGTACATTTGTCCAGTTGTTAGGATACACATTTTCTGAATGTGAAACTGATTAAAGCTCCTTGAAAATAAAGACATGAGGGGTATTAGGCCATAAATAGTGGACATAACTAGCTAAAGCAATTCAAGCAATTAAAAGAATGATAGGAATTTCACTTGTGGATTAAGAAAGACAATTGCAGCCAGTATAAAGAATGCATACACAGTTGCATTTCCAGAAATGCTCTCTTTGGGAAGGTCCAATCTGCATTAGATTGTCAAATGTTGGTCTTCAGTCCTATGCGAACAGCACAGATTATTCATTTTCACTGCAACAGTATGACTTTTCCTCCTGGGGAGCTTGGGCTAGGTCAGAGACTGGATCTGGGTTTTGGAAAAGGGTGAAATCAATACAGCATTACTCCATACATATATCCTGGTGATGGAAACAACAGATGCCTGGTTGAATAATGAGCCACTTCGTCGCCCAGAGAGTCTATGAAGACTTTAAATACAGGGAAGCCTACAAACCGGTACTTTGTTGAAGCTTTTCAAGCACTTTTGAAGTCTGCAGCCTTTTCTAAGGGTAGAGAAATGAATAGTGATCATGATATTTATTGAATTCATTACATTTTCCTGGAAATAAGAGGGTAGTGTTTTGAACAGCATTTGTTGGCCTCATTAAAAAAGCAAAAGACAATGTACTGAAAATGTCCAGCAAAATTTAAGATTGAGCTCAGTATTGACTCGAGTGACCTGTCCATCTTTAGTCGCACAGTGGGTGCTAGTGTTCTGCATTAGCAGACCTAGAGTATGATGCTGACATCACCATGTGATACTGAAATATTCTGAAATACTCATAGTATTTAGGCAACAACCATGCCACATTCAAAGGCACCCTTTTTACCCTATTCAGATGCTCGGGTTAAACTGCATTTTTAAACCATGCACTAAATGCATTTAGCTGCTGACGTGATGGGCTGATTAGAAAAATAAATAAATATTTTTTTTTATGTAAAGTCTCATGATTGGAAGACTTAAACTTGATAGTAAAACTGGGTTTTAATCATATTATTGCCCTGAGAATGCCTATCCTATGTGGCCTTCCTACAGTCTTGTAAATGTTCAGTGTCTAAAATGTTGAACGACTATAACTTTATATTTTCCACACTGAAGGCTAAAGATACGTGGAACAGACGGAATGGAAAGAGGCTTTTTGGTACCACTTTGAGAGTCCAAGTGTGATGTAGAAAGGGTTTGATGGAGTGATGAAAGCATAGAATAATCACAGCCACTAACAGCAGTGAGAGATTTTCCCCATATTCTGGAAAAAAGCCATGTTTCTGCCTTCAGTTGGCATTTTTCTAGCTTGTTTCTGACTTTTCAATGCTCAAACTAGCAACTTTCCATATTCCTGACTGGAGTCCAGGCCTCTAAACTGTTGAGAAAAAGAGTTTGATTTTAACGCTGTCTGATTTTCTACATTTATTTGAATCATGTCAAAGCATAACATTAATTTGGGTAGAGGGGGGCAGGTAGTTAGGAACTTTGGGTTTCATGTGCAATGCCAAAACTATTGATTATTACAATTTCAGTGTGATATTCTGATTATAAAAGAAGGCAAACTGGTGTGAAAACCTGACTTTTATTCTCAGAATTAGCCAAACAGGCTTTGCAATTTAACTTAGAAGGTGCTTACATAACATGTTTTGCATATTACTTTTTGTATATTACTTTTGTAAGTAGGCTAATATTTAGTTCATTTTTAGACAGTCATTCAATGCTATGTGGGCAATACCATACCTGCTAACCTGTGGGTATAGTGATGACAGGGAGGTACTCGCTGATCACCGTACACAAACCTGGAATGCCGTACACAGCCATCTTAATCATATTTATTTATTTACACAAATATCTATGCTTTTGTAACATTTCCGTCATATCCGTCTTTTTACTCATTCTTGTTACCCTAACCCATCCCCCTCCAGAAGAACTGGGAAAATTCCATGTCATTTTTCAGCCGGAAGTTGCATCACTTTGATCTTTAGAAGGCCGTGGGAAAAGATTCTCTCAATTTATTATTTACATATTTGACGATTTTCTGATTATATTTTGTAGCGTCATTTTAAAAATACTATCCTGTTAGTCAAATTATTTCAAAGATTTAATTAGTTTAGTGTAAAATTGACATATTGGGTAAATAAGTGAATTTACAGAATTTCCTGGTTCTATAAACATGGTCCCCATGTGGCTATTTAGCATGTAATGGCTAATTCTTTGCTAAAAACTCAGTCCTGTCACTTTTAGTCCTTTTTCTTACATAATTAGAACAAGGTTAATAACAAGAAAAATGGCACCCATGTTTTGATTTTAACTTTAATGTAATATTTAAATAAGTTACTTAAGATGGACCAATACCCATTTGGAATACACTTATGTATGTATGCTGTTTAAATCTGTTTTCACTTACAACAAGCAAATGGCAGCCATTTGTTGAAGTGGCTCTTAAACTGTTATCATTGGTATTTGTTAGATGCTGCTTGAACACCAGGTGTATCTGCTGTAATGGAAATTACTGTTGTTTTAAAGTGGCCCCTGGTGCAGAGAAAATATATACTCAACTTTAAAATAAGAAGTATGTTTACCAAATAAAATGAGCTGCTTAACAAAATAATACTAATGTCTCTACAACTTTACTAGATTATAATAGACTGAGACGAACATATTCTATTCTCAGGTTGTATACAGCACCAAATTAAAAACAGAACTCAAGCATGCCATGGCTGTTCCCTCGACTAAAGCTGTTTATCTCACCAATGTGCTTTCAAATAAAGTGTAAACTAACACGTGTTTTATTTCTAATCTCATTTTAAAACCACAAGACTGAAGAACTGAAACTTGTTTTTGGTGTTTAAATGCCGATTATTATTGACCGGTGTTGGGATATTATAAAAACTATAATTTATGTAACTACTTGTTAAATAAATAATGCTCTGTCTGTCTTTGTGTGTATTAATGATTGGATGAACTACACACTATTAATCTTTCGCTTACACACATTGCCAATTCACACTGGCCTGACTTCTTGCCCCCTGTGGCAGTAAAATTTTATAGTTTATTTTGGACTGTTCAGGGAACGTGTGGACGGTTAGAGTTGGGGTGTGTGGTGGGTTCCTCAGGCCTTGTTAAGCTCACCTCTGAGCATACTTTCTGTCTGACTCAGTCTAGTTAAACTGGGGTCTTACTAGCAAAGTTTCGGACATATGTTTGCTGAGACGTGGCTGCTCCTGTCCTGCTGTTGTGTGATAAATCATGCTTTTCAACACTTCTGAGTACACTTTTAAACAGTTATATTAATTTACTAATCAGCTCTATATTATACTTCAACATACACTGAACAACATGATTAAAACAGTTAAAGGGGTCATGACATTCTTTTATTTTTAATATTATGTTGTTCACATTGTTCTAATTGTATGGGATCTCTATTTTTAATTAAAATCACTTTCTCTTTTTTTTTATTTTTTAGCCCAGGTTTATTCCTGAAATGGGCTGAGATTTAAATTCAGGAAACTTCGTAACTTCTCCCCAGTAGAGATGTTCCGATACCATTTTTCCCCTCCCGATACCGATACTTCGGCTCAGGGTATCGACCGAAACCGAGTACCGATCCGATACCTGGGTGTGTATCTGTATATACAGCTGTAGATACTACTAGCCCTGTATTAATTGCCTTTTTTGGCATTTTATAATTTAAAAGAAACTATTTTTTGCTGTGCTTCAGATATACTCAATATGACAATGACAATTATCAATATGGACATGCAAAAAATTTAATAGACATACCCTATCTTTAAAACGTGGATACAAGAGAGTGGCAACTGCATACAAGGGCTCTTTCTCAATGGTTGCGAATCATTTCTTGACGGACTCAAGAAGAGTGTTTTTCAATGTTTTTATACCAGTGTCCTCCTGGCTCTCACGAACAAGGTGCCGTTTTAGAATTGTAACTGAGGAGATCACTTCCGCTGCAGACGAGGTGGAGGAGCTAATCTGTTTTTTCATGGCTTTTTTCATGTTGCTTGCGTTGTCGCGAAAAATAACATGAACACGGGATTTAGAAATATTCCTCTTCACAAGCATATCATCGATTGATTCAGCTATGGAACTCGTTAGCCTGCAGCACAGCACTTTGAAGAGTAAAAGAGTAAAAAGGCGTCACTGTGTTTACCCAGTGTTCTGTCAAACTCAGTAAAAGTATGCAAGTTACTGTCTGACTGGAAACATAGATGTGAGGGAGAATATAGTGATTAATTACGAGCAACTTCAAAATTGAACGATCAACGTCTTATAAAGCAACATCGATAAATGCTGTAATGGCATTTAGAGAAAACATTATACAACCTTACCTCAATGAACTGTTTGCCCTGTGCTGTGAGAGAGACCTTTGAGAGGGAAATGGTGGATATTAGACAGTTTTCAGCTAAATAAAGCCTTGACAGAGGCTCACATTTCCAGGTAGTCGCCAGGAGAAACAAGTAAATTAATCATTGAAATAAATTGTGTTAAACGAGTTGCGACCGTGTTCAGTGGTGACTCAGATGTGAACGTCAGTAGATTCCTCCATGTAACGCACTTTAACACAACACGTTTAATAAATATTCTAATTATCAATGAAAAACATCTTGTTTTATTTTGTGAGTAATTTTAAAAATTGATGATGCCCCTTCGGGATTTTGAACTGTCGTCATAAATGTAACCGTGATCTAACATCAGTGTTCGTACAGGCTGCGCCAAATATACTTCACGAGAGTACATTCAAAGGGCCATGGTAACGCAAGCAGACTTGGTGGAGATAAAGCAAGCCAGGCGGGCTGTCCGAGGAAGGGCTCCGAGTGCAGGGGTGCGATAGGAGCCCAGAGACCCCCCCTTGAATGTAGAGGGGGCGAAGGGGTGGAGGAGGGTTGCCAAAAGAGAGCCTGGGGGATGCATAGATCCTGGGGCTTTTATAGAACGGATCATTAAGTAATTATGGGAATCACCTTGCCTAATTATTTTTTTGCGTACGCTCCCGAAACTAATCTTACGATGTCACTTAGCTGGTAAGTGCTCCGTCTTTCCCTCTGTTTGACTCTTGCGCATTGGATATCACAAGAGAAGGCGTTGCTTTGTGTAGAGTGCATCACTTCCAGGAGACATTGTCGAAGAGACAAACTTGTTTATAATTTAAACAATTAATCTACTTTTATAAATCACTATAAAAGCCACTAAAAGGCTCAATATGTCATGAGCCCTTTAAGTACTGATTACCAACTGCAACATTGCAATCGATTATGTACTTAATGGAGGTGATCCAAAGGTGATAAATGAACTCATTCAGATTAAGATGAGCGTAAGTGCCCCACAGTACTCAAGTTATCTTTAAACATTTATTTTGTTATCTACAGGAGAATAAAAAAGGATAAAAAATAGTTAAATCAACCTTTTGTGTGTAGCCAGCTCATCATTATGATCTGGGTAATCGTTATGAACAACTGAAAATGACTTGAAAAGTCTCATGGAATGTTGGCTTTTAATCAACGTAGATACAATATTTTTAGTGTTTACTGTTGTATTCCACACCTGCAAGCAGAGCCACTGCTGGCCAATTGGGTGCCCTAAACTGAAATGTTCTATGGTGCCCTGCAAAATGCACCCAATACACAATTTGACTAAATGCTGGGTTTTTTTTCTCCCGAAAAAAGTCAAGTTCAGGATGGAATGACTCAAAAATGCTACTATAAATTTTGGATTCTGACCGTCAATAATCCTTACTATAATGATGTAGAAAGTTTTTGAGTGCATCTATTAGAGAAATTTGTATCTAAATTGTACCTAATATAACTTTTTGTGCACTCAACACTAAATGTGTTTTCACCGAAAAAAATCCAAGTTGAGGATGAAATTACGCAAAAAAAGCCAAATTGTAAAATAATATT
>SRMA01027003.1:299975-323605 GCA_007224835.1 Danionella cerebrum
TATCTATCTATCTATCTATCTATCTATCTATCTATCTATCTATCTATCTAATATTGTTGGGTTCTTTCCCTAGTTACTTTTATTTTGTTATTTTCCCTAGTCTTTTATTTTGTAAACTCTCTTCTGTTCCTGCCCGCTCTTCCTCCTTGTCGGTGTTCCTCCATGTTGTACCTTTTATTCTGGCCTCTTCTCCTGTGTGTGTCTTCATCCTGTGTCCTTGTTAATTGCCCTCATGTGCCACACCTGCTCCTCTTGTCTGGTTCGTCATTCCCTCATTTGCTTTCTGCCTTTTTAAGCCCCTTGCTCCCTGTTCCTAGTGCGGGTTCATTATTTATCCAACATTTAATATTCCCTTGTGAGTCTTGTCTGGTAAGCTCTGTGCTTCTACTAAGTCTCTGTTCAGTTTAAAGTTTTATTTTGTATAATTCTCCAGCAGCCATCTGGCAAGCAATCGTTGATTGTCTTTTGAGTTAATGTTTTTCCTGTTTTGTTCTCAGAGTTAGTTTAGTTTTGTTCAGTATATTTTATGTTAGGTTTTGCCCTACCACGGGTGTTTGTGTTTATTTGTTATATTTATTTATTAAACGAGTGTTGATCCCATCTTGTGTGTGTGTGCATTTGAGTTTGTTTAACCCTTCCTTTACCATCTTGGAGGGTTGCCCCTAACAAATATATATACAGGAGTATCTAATAAACCATTTTTCGCTTGCACTGCTTTCCCAACTTGAACACAAAAGTATAAAATTAAATTTCCAATTTACAGAAAGTATTTAAATAAATACGATTACAATCTAGAGTATAATACATACTAAAGTGGTGTTAGATGTCATCATGGACAGGGCAAAGCAAATTCTGCCTTCATCACAAAAAAGAAATATTGGCGATTCATTCATAGCTAGTTGGTAGAGCATTCCGCTAACAACGGAAAGGTTGTGGGTTCAAATCCCAGGAAAAGCAAGAACTGACAGAAAATATATGTTCATTCAAATGTAAGTCGCTTTGGATAAAAGCGTCTGCCAAATGCATAAATGTAAATGTAAATGTAAATGTAAATGTCATTCATTCGTTCATTCATTTTCTAACCCCCTTTCAGGGTCACGGGGGTCTGCTGGTGGCATCTCCAGCGCACATGGGGTGAGAGGCGGGGGTACGCCCTGGACAGGTCGCCAGTCCATCACAGATCAAGCCCTGATCAAGGTGGTCAGGTGGAGAGTATGACTTGGAGTGATGAATCTGTGACACCAGTCCTCATTCAGTCAGGAAGGTGTCCACCGGCTGACCCTGAGAGATTACCTCTGAAATACAAACAATTTTTACCCTTGATTACCAAACAATGGGTGGTTACCATCACCCTTCTGTCAAAGAGACAAACACATCTAGTATATTAGTGTTTTGGGCATTTTGTGTCATCCATCAGGTGAGAATGTGTGTAGTGCTGCATGCCTCACGAGCCAATGATAGCTACAGGGGCGTAATCTATGGAAATCGATGAGGACACTGCCCCCTTGATCAAATAACTCTTTAACCCCTCCACATCAGTGACAACTGTCCTTCTTATGAAAGATACTGAAACATTTAGTTCTATTAGCTTTACTGACCGGTTACCAGTTCTTAGTCTTTTTTCTTAGTTTGTCAAACATAAACTATTTTAATGATATTGTAAACCTTTTGCACCGACATACAAGAAGAAACTAAATTTTTTTTGTATGGTTTGTGGCTCAACGTTTAAAGGTCTAAGCACATTGACCCAAATTTTTGTTGTGAAGTTTCGTGCAA
Organism: Danionella cerebrum; assembly: GCA_007224835.1. Classification (NCBI taxonomy): domain Eukaryota; kingdom Metazoa; phylum Chordata; class Actinopteri; order Cypriniformes; family Danionidae; genus Danionella; species Danionella cerebrum. The sequence goes on from SRMA01027003.1 coordinate 301,752, forward strand.
TGACGCAACTTGATCTAAAACCATGGCCGCCAATGGTCAACAAACAAAGAGTTTTTCTGATTGCCTTATCAGGTATGTTTTTTTATAAGGAGAATTACCAATGAAAGATGGCTCTCTTGACGACGGTCACATAGCAGGCTACAAATCCTCTCTTTTGTCCAACAGCTCCCTGTGATCAACCATTGAGAGTTCTTCCTGCTCTTCTTCTTTACCCTTTCTTTGGCATGATGATTATCTGTTGTACCACAAACAGCATCTTCAGGCAGGGATTCATTGCATCACTATTTCCTCGACTCAGACGAAGAGTACCCAACTGAGAAGCCATCCGAAGATTCGTGCAAATCTCCATTCGGACCAGAGCTTCGAGAACTTGCGTTTTCTGAACTGTTACAAGCTAGTTGTTGCCAACTTCACCCCATTTTTTGAGTGTGACGACCAGTTTTAACCATTATTCTGTAAACATCTTGGTTTCAACCAGAAACCACATAACATATGATTTTCTTTGCTTTGCGTGAAGAAAGTAAAACAATCCAGTCCTGAGCATTTCTGAACTGCAGAGCAGGGCAAGGTTTGACATGACCCACCATCCTCGCCATCACCTTTCATCCAAAGGTGCCTTTTAAAATCCTTCTGCGGGTGGGCTGCAGGTGCAGTGCATGAGGTTGACTCCAACACCCACCTCTGTGCAATTATCTTGGGTCTTCTGGCTTAGGGAAGGATAGAGAGTGCTGGTAACCCCACTGAGACCCATCTGTGTCACGCTGAGAGCCAAAATCCACCCTAGGGTCTTATAAAAGAGTGAGGTCATCTTTCTCGCACACCTGGGTGATGTTTTACAAACTAGCGGAGTCTTAAGTGCAAATGTGTTGCTCATCTTTCCATATCAACCCAGGACATGTCCTGTATGACTGCACCCAGCACTGACCCAAACCAGACGCACACTGTCAGAAACACCAGCTTGTAAATGTGTGATGAGCAAAAAATATCTTGGAAGTTAAACTGTTTCTGCATCAGGTTGTGCGAATGGGAATACGTTTTAGCCATCCTTCTTCAAATGATTCATTTTTAGCTTTGTAACATCTGCTATCTAATTTAGTTGTGCTGTCATTGTAACATTGTGAGTATGCTTCATTCTCTTTTTTTGCTTTTTCTTTTCTTTTTTCGCTCTATAAATAATTTTACATGTGACTTCCTGATAAAGATATAACCATTATAGTTTCAGAGCTACGCCTCGAGTCTGATTCAAACACACAACTCCTCTGTTATATACTACTTATAATTATAAACAAGGGTGGCACGGTGGCATTCCAGTTAGAAGGTTGTCGGTTCGAGGTTGGCCGGTGACCTTCCCGGAAGGAGTTTGCAAGCGTGCTCGTGTGGGTTTCCTCTGAGTACTCTGGTTTAATTTCCCCTTAGGTGTGGATGTTGCCCTGCGAGGTGTCCAGGGTGTACCAGCAGATAGGCACCAGCAGACCCCCGTGACCCCAAAATGGGAATAAATGAGTTGGAAAGTTAATGAAGAATTTGAGAACGACTTCTCTGAATTTGATCATTGTAAATGCATATTTATTACATTTTAAAATTATAAATTTATAAAAATAAGAGCTGAATCCAGCTTCTCGTTGACGTTTCCTAGTCCAGCTATAAAAGACTTCATTTCAGGTGCTTCTGGGATAATGTTCTGTCCTGTTCACGCTAATGAAGGAGGTCTGTGTGGTTTCTGGTTCACGCCAGGTTTATTGTTTAATATAAATGTTTTTCTGCACGGTTTTTTATTCATGGCAAGTTTGCCGGTGTGAAAAAACATGCAAACTGTTTGTGTGAATATTTCACAATGCTCTCTCTCATCGCGTTTATTAAAACAGTTACAATGTAAACATTGTTTATATTACACATATGTTGTAGTCAGTATGTTCATATCTGTTAATAAATGTGAATCTATTAACCCCCAGGGCATGACCTGGTACTTGTGCTTTGAGGTTCAATGTCTTGTTTTCACGTATTATTGAATTTCAGAATCCAAAAGATAAGAATATTTTATTGTTGTAATTTTGAGTTATTCCACCCTGAACATGGATTTTTGGGGGCGAAAAAGTGTGTTGAATACAATTTGAGGTTCTTTTTCTCATATTTTCTTATAGATGTGTTTCTCTTATAGATGTGTCATTTTAGTAAGTATTATTGGCTGTCAGAATCCAAAATGTAAGAATATTTTACAAAAGCATTTTTAAATTATTCCAACCCGAACTTGGCTTTTCTGGAGAAAAAAAAATGCATTCATTGAAATTGAGTGTTGGGCGCATTTTGGGGGCCACAATGGAACATTTCTGCCAGCAGCAGTCCTGGTGATCCACAGGAAAATTAACTTAAAAAAAAAAACTATTAACTGTTATAGATAATAAAATATAGAAAATAAACTGTTTAGATAATTGTCTAAAATCATTAAAACCGTTAATTTCCACAGGATTACAATCATATAGAATGTTGGAAAAATATTACAAATCAGAATTCCATAAAACATTGTAGCTTTTTAACTTTGATGTGAAATAAAGTCTTATTTACCTTATATTACCATTACACTAAACTGGAACTGTTTATTTTGAGCTAGAGCATGAAAACCACTAGAGCCACTGACAGGGTGTCTACTGATGTTTCTGCTGATACTGTGGACACAGTAAAACTGTTTTAATCCAGGTATGCCTAATTTCTTGAGTAGATTTCAATGAATTGAACCTGTGAAAGTAGCGATTGAATAGTATTTAGCATTTTTAAATGTTTCATAGCTTTGTTTTACACAGCTTGTTCCAATGATTTATGGAGAGAGTTTGACTCTTTTTGCCGTCTTCTTTACTTTTCTGAATCCAGTCCAAGCCAGTTCAATCTGACGTACAATGTCACATCACTTTTATTATTTATAAACCACAAAGTGAAATACCTTTTGAGGTACTGAAAGACATTTATAGGCAAGATGTGTTCTTTTGGACCATCTGCAGCTTTGGGTGATGTGTAAAAATGTCTGTTCGTTGTTAAAAATAGAGGAGGGTGTCATGGCCGAGAAAGAACATTTCTCACACTGACCACTGACCTGAATGAATTTAACAGGAGCTCTTTAAATACACCGGACCGTATGAGTAACTCTACTCTGCTCTTCTAAATGCTTCAAGATGACCAGGTTTGTAAAATGGTAAATTAAAGATTTAACCAAAGAACTCTCTGTCTAAAACTAAACCACACAAAGAATGATTCCGTATACGTCATGAAAACAAATATGAACATAAGTCATCCTACAAATATCACAAACATCACCATTCAGAAAGTGTTTTTAAATAGAGAATTATCGGATGAACTTCTTGCGAGTTAATGTTGCACTGATAATTGAAACAATACCTTGTGGTGTTTTCGCAAGTACAAGATAGTGAAAATAAACGTACCGTCTCCATGAACAGTACTTGTCATTACAACAAGGGTTGTAATCAAATGACTGCTAAATAAATTATCTACAGGTTTAAAGCAGGTTTGTAAGTTATCCAGTGAAGAAGGAAAATTAGCTTGTTAATAATATACAACTGGTAAAGCTGTGTTCAGGATCTTTTGGAGTTTTTCGTTCAAAAACAAATGTACAAAATACAGATTAAGACCAACGCAAAACATTTGTGATGGCCCAAATGCAAGAGTTTTTGTAAACTGATTTTCTTTCAAATTTTAGTTGACTAAATTTTATTAAGCTCATACAATTCGAACCCTCCTATTATCCTTTTTTACTGGAGAGAACTTGGTAAACAAATTAACATGATATTACTTTTTCAATGGCCTGTAAACATTTTGGTTTTCCTTGACCCCAGGGTCTTTTAGCTGTATAAAACATAACAAATATACAAAATGAACACATTTGGGATATATTGAAGTGCACTATAATTTTACAAGTTAAGTATAATAAGTATAATAATAATACATGTAGTATCGTGAGAACCACTGATATGTGATGTGACATGAGGGGAGTGTGATGTGACATGAAAATTCTTGCAAGAACTCTTATGTGTTCTGTGTTTTTTTTTTGTGGGAGGAGAAAACATAAATCACATGGTTTACAGAGGAGAAGAGACACTTTTTAAACTGGTTCTTTGTGCTAAGTGGGCTCTCTCTTTATGCTCTTCCATTTGAAAATGGTCAAAGCAAAGGTTTTCAGGTTTTTGATAGTGAAAGTGACGTAGAGTAAAATATGTATTCAGTTGTAATTAGGAGACAAAGGAGGACTCCTCAGATGAGAATGAGATTCCTGTTACCAGCAGACTTATTATCTTCCAAAGATGAAAAACTATTAATGTTCTGCTCCCAACTTGAATGACAGGGTAGACTTAGTGCTGCTAATGTCATCAGAATGGTTCCAGGGCGCAGCAGATATGCATGCTCGTGTCATAAAATCAACATTTTAGCTTTTCATTAGACAAATTGGAAATTATATAATAGAAATGACAAACTTAAAGGGATGGGGGGTGTGATTTGCAGCCTACATTGGTTTATGTATATACTTGTTAAATTTTAGGTGAACCCTAAAAATTGTGTACATTTGTTTATAGTAATGGAATAGGTAACCTGTATGTATAAAGGGCAGGGAGTGGGGATGCAGAGTCGGGGTGTATTTCAGAGTATTGCAAATCATATTCTGGAGGATACACATTTCTGGGGTAAAATTGACCCAGTAATGAAAGGTGTTTGGATTAAGGGTAACAGAAGGGTTCATCAACATCTGAAATGGAAATGGAATCTTCTCACTGTAATTAATTTAATTGAACAAGTGACAAAAATAATTTGAGTGTATGCTTTTTACTAAATCAATATTCAGCAGAATCATGCTGTATGTCCAGATGCAAGTAAATGATTCAACACTGGCACAAAATTGACAGTTCTTTGTGCTGTTTCCTCGATGATTCAGTTAAACTGAACAAATCATACGATTCTTCGACTCTGCAACCTATATGCATTTGCATTCAAAAGGTGAATTAAAAAAAAGTGTGCAAAACATGCAATTTGAGTTTTAAACAAACCCAATCACAGTAATCAGTGGAAGAATTTAGAGTCGTTTTGAAATAGGTTAAAAATAAATGCATATTTCAGAAATTCAGCCTAGGGCAAAGCCCACTAATGACTTGATTGGTCATTGAGATTGAATGGGATTTCAGCTTTGGAAAATAATTTATATAAATTAGAATGAAAAGTGGACCCCTCAATAGCAACCAGACTGTTAACCTTAGCAACCGATTTGGCCTATCTCTATCTCAGCTTAGATATTTATAATGTTTATAATTAATAGAGACATGATTGTTGGTTTATTTCACTCTTAATGAAACAGGGAATATTATAATATACCACAAATTCCTCCATAGCAACTATACTGTTTACCCTAGCAACTGATATTACATATTTCTATCTCAGTTTTGGAAAATTGTAGACACATGGTATATTTTACGCCTAATGTTGGGCATAATATTATGTAAAATAATATTATAAACAGCAACCAGACTGTTTACCTTAGCAACCAATTTGGCATATCTCTATCTCAGCTTGTGAAAATTCATAAAAGATATGAAAGTTAGTTTATTTTACTCATAATAATTATTATGATATATTACAAGATTCCTCCATAGCAACCACGTTGTTTACCATAGTAACCAATTCAACATATTTCTATCTTGGGTTTGGAAAATCATAGAGATGTGGGGGTTTGAAATATAAAATGTCACTGACCCCTCCATAGCAACCTTTCTATGGGTGTTGGTTTATTTTACTCTTAGTCATGTTAAGAACATGTTAGGAACACTTTTACAAGCAAACATCAAAGTTTGTGTGCAAACTTCAACCATCTTGTTAACATTTATACTTACTGTTCAAATGATTATGCAAGAACTGTTTAGCAAATTGCACAACTTTGCAAATTATGCTGCATTTACTCTTTAGACAAGCTTTCTATTTGTAAAAATAGTTTTTACCACCTACGTATGTCACTTATACACCGGCAGCTGTGTCATTGAGAAAAATATGGACCTCATCTGGTCATGAGGATCTGGTCATGGCATTCACTGAACTCAAGCAGAGACTTGCTGGATCCCAAAGACATTGGCTCATGTCTCAGAGAGCAATCCTTGTTCCCCAAGCCACTTGTACTCATGATCACAACTGACAATATTTGGGATATTTTCAGCATGTAAAAAAGCGCAGCATATTATTGTAATTATACGCTTATAAGCAACAGGCCCATCATGAATCAATTCCATTGATGAGTGCCAAACTCTTGACACGGCACTGAGGCTGAAATAGTTTTCCATCTTTCAAGAAATGAGTAATTGTTCAAAATGTAATCTCCCTTTAATTCCTGCATAATGACACACATCAGGGATGATTAAAATATGATTTTGTCAATACGTACATTGCTTTGTACACTGTTGTTGCTCATTATTTGACATTAATCGTTTACATATGTGAGTTTTTCATTGATAAAAGATGGTTCACAAAATGGTTTGAAAGGGCAACAGAGTCAAAAGTTATACTTTGAGAGATTGTAAGATTACATTTAAGAGGAGAGCTGTTGAAACACATCCAAGGAGCTCTGTGCACCAAATTATTCCAATCTAAATCTAGATTTGTGCATTGTGCATTGAACACAGCACTTTAAATTATTTAAATGCTTCGTTATTTGTGAAGAGAATGAACTTTAGAGGATTATTAGATGACTCACAAATAAAAATCTCAAACTTTTAGCTTGTTTCTTTATGTGAAGTTAAAAGGATGGGTGATGTAATAGCTTTAGCTTCAAAATATAAAATAACTACTATAAATTAATAGTAACAATTCACATTTTTGACAAAATTTACAATCACAGAAGAGTTTGCTGAAGGCATATTAATATTATATTTAATATAACTATGCCATGTTATCAGATAACCTCTCCCTACCACCACTTTTTAGTTCAGTTACATTAATTAAAATTACTACAAATTACACAATATGTTGATTCAAATGGTTTGAGATTAGTGCAATAGAGTTTAGACAACTAGTTTGGTCAAACATGATCCTTTTTCGTTGGTCTGAGTGAGATTGGTGGTATCAGTAGAAACAGATGCAGATGAATTCTTCAGCCATTCACCATAGGTTCTGTAAAGAAATGCTGTTTGTTTTCCTGTTTTTTAATCATTAGCTTGAGCAGAGGTTACTTTTATTGTGATTTATGTAAATACAGATTTTCTCAAAATATGTTGAATTTGTTCATATTTATATACCGTAGATATCAATGTACTCTTTTGTTTTCATTCATTTTCCAACCCGTTTATTCCCTTTTTGGGGTCACAGGGGTCTGCCGGTGCCTATATTCAGGGTTGCCAGTCCATCGCAGGGCAACATTCACTCACACTTTCACACCTAAGGGGGATTTCTTTCGTTTTCAGGATCGTTTGAAATTATTAAACCTTTATTTAAAGTATCGTTTTATACTGTTTGGCAATAATTTCACTAGTATGAGTGGCAAAATATAAATGTAATCATCTTTTGTGGGAGGAATTCAATAACGCAAGAAACAATTTCAGGTTTAGACTTGTCTAGGGTGCTTTCACACCTGACTTGTTTAGTTCGATCTAACCGAACAAGAGTTAGTTTTTCCTTTCAGTTCGGTGTGGACGGTTGAGAAAGCAACAACCAGGCTAAAAACAGACCAAAAGTGAATTTAAAAAGCTCTCGAGGAGGTGGTGTTCGTACGAATCCAAACAAACACTAGAGTTGTACGTTTGTGGTCATAACATGTTCGATCCGAATTAAAAACAAATGAAATCAATAAAAACAAAATGACTTGTGGGTTGGCGTGTGTCTGTTTATCAAGCATAGTTTATAATGGCAGCTCACGATAGCATCATTTGGAACTATCAGGATCGCTGCCCTCTCCTGTTCCTAATATTTTGCCCCTTTTCTTGTGTTCCTTTCATTTTGGTCACTTCTCGTGTTTCACCCTGTTCCTTATGTTTTGTGTCCTCCTTCTACCTGTTCCATAATTTGTGCTTTCCCTTTCAGTCATTTGTATTCTTATTATTCTGGCCCCTTGTCTCTGTGTGTTCTGTCTCCTGTGCTCCTCATTCTCTGCAGCTGTTCTTCTCCTGGTCTCTTCTCTCTCTTATTTCTCCTCTTCTGATCATACCACGACTATACCTGGATTCTGGAACACATTCTGGCTCCACAACCGCTTCTGGTTTGTGTATTTATCCTCTTTTGTGCTAGTATCCTGTTTTTTATTTTTTAGATAGCTTAGCTCACTTGACGTTGTTATTGAGGTTTTCCCTACTATGGGTTTATTTATATAATAAAGAGATCCTTTCAGGGCGGCACGGTGGCCCAGTCCATACCACAGTGGCTTTCCAGTTAGAAGGTTCTCGGTTCGAGGCTTGCCGGTGACCTTCCTGGAAGGAGTTTGCATGTTCTCTCCATGTTTGCGAGGATCCCCACAATCCCAAAAACATGCGGTTAGGTTAATTGGTTAGTGAATGTTGGTGAGTGAATGTTGCCCTGCAATGGACTGGTGACCTGTCAACTAAGCTGGAGATAGGCACCGGCAGACCCCCATGACCCCAAGCGGGTTGGAACATGAATGAATGAGTTCCTTTCAGTACAGCAGTTCAGTACATGTTGTTTCTTTTCACACCCTGACAGCATCATAAGTGATAAACACAAATGACCTATACGACACACTGTCCCAGTCTTCAGGCATTGTTTACTTCCATCACAATCAAAAAGCAGTCAAGGAAACACAGAGAATCAAAGATATTGCAGGTAAAAGTTCCTCCCATCTCAGTTTTCCTTCGAAGTGGATTCTGAAATTGCACTGCTTGCTATGCCATCAAGGTCTATTGAATTTTTTTAAGTCGCCCTGTCAATTTGCAGATGACTAAATATATCAGTTGTTCCTCTTGGTCCGAACCAAATTAAACAAACTTAGAGGTGTGCAACATATGTCTGCTCTACACTTCCTAAAAATGCTCATTCCAGAGAATTTCATTATAAACGACAGGTGCATATATGTTTCAGAAAGCTGCTCAGCCATGATTATATTGTACATTTACCAAAATCTCGGACAGTATGACCAAGATCACACCGCCAAATGGTGAACTAAAGCACGGTCATTCTGACAGCTGGGCTCTTTCAATTAAGCATTATTTATAGAGACGTAGGGAGTAAAAGGCACACACTGGATAATCAAACTGGATACACAGTGTGCTGAGAGCCAATGGCAACAATTTCAGACCATTTATTTGGCCGACTGCTGCTCAAGAGATTGATTAGTTAATGAAGCGTCTGAATCTGCTCTCGTTAATGATTCTGAGGCCAGGATGGAAAAAAACAGGCCACCTCTTAGATCATCAGATCTAAGCTTGATTCACGATCATGCCTTTATACCCGAATCCTGTGTGATACACTGTGTCCATTCTTTTCAAAACACAAACGTTCTTTTTTGGTATCTTGCCCCCTACTAGTAAATGAAAGAGTGTGTGGTTGTGATGGGCTCTGGTTTTACAAGTATTCAATCCTGAAACCAACAAAAAGACTCATTCCTGCCGAAAGGCTTGATAGAAACACAGAAAACTCTCGTAGTTTAGGTGCAAAACCTTGCTGATTACAAAAATGTTAATAAACAAGAAACACTGTTGAATCTAAAAGAGAGTATAGGTATTGTGATGAAAAACAAAACCTTATTTCTTAAACACACCCCCTTTTCATTAGATTAGAAGAATTAAGCACCTTTTCAGTTTTTTTATTTACACATTTGTATTAGTTGTCATATTTTTGTATGCAAAATAAAGAAGCTGTGGTGTAGTTAGACCACTGCAAAAAGAACAGTTATAATTTATATCTTTGCCTCATCATTTGCTGTTACCTTGTTTTAAAACAAACATGCACGAATCTTAAAATCAAATAATGGCAGATTGATGTTAAATGAATGAATGAAATAACCTTTATTTGTCACATACACTGTTACATGCAATTAAATGAGACCTGTCTGGCCACGGACATAGACATAGGTGAGAACAGGCCAGTGTTGAGAGGTAGCATTTGAGAAAGAAACTGAGCAATGGGTAAACATTGCGTAAGGTAGCTCAAAAAGAGCCTTTTCCGCACTGTCCTTCAGAGGGCAGTGTGGAGCAGGCTAAATAAAAAAAGCCAGTGCAACCAAGAACATATACATATTACAGAAAAAAAAACATTGCAGGAGAGGGTAGGGTCAAGGAAAGTGGTGGGACCGCTGTAGTCAACAGCCGACATTTTGCTGCTGCCATTAATGGCGCTGTACTCATGGGCCGTTCAGATTACAGCGGTCGGGAGAAGCTAGCGGAGGTGTTGTGACATCAAGGAATGCGGACGTCTCATTATTTTACCCTTTCAGGGAAATATTTTGACTCCTTTTGTGGCCTTCAAGGCCAGAGGAAATAAGATGACATCCCCGATGACATCCAGTTTGCGGTCACAGACCATTAAATGAGTTCCGACAGTGTTAAGTCCAGTCAACATTCCATCCCAGCAGGTCAGCTTAGTGGGGTTTTGAGCACTGACCGCCTTTTGACAATCGTAGAGAGTTCCACATATTCCGATCAGCAGAATTCCAGTTCAATTAGATCATCACATCCCCAATTAGATAAATGTCTTCGACATCCTCCAGGCACAGAGCAGCCTGACACACGATCCTCCACTTCGCCCAGGAGTCCAGCGAAAGTTCCGGCAGGACAGGTGGGCTCCCCCGAACCCATGCTCCTTGTCGAGAAAATGGTGTCAATTGCATTCAGAGACCAGTTGATCAGATCCATAGTTCCTTTTATTCGGAGAGCAGGGCAGCGAGAGTCTCTCACAGACAGAACACAGAGTGCCAGCAATAACAGAGATAAGGGAGAGGAGAAAGAAGCAACAGAAAAGAATGTTTAAGTAGTCTATTAAATGTGAAGTTACAGAAAAAGTAAATTTTTTCACAATAGCTATTTAGCTAATGTTAACATAGCATTAATTAATCTGTTGTGCTTTAAAAAACACTGTGTTTTTTTTTGCGTTCTTTTTGAACAAGTCTTTAATGTGACTCCAAAGGAACGATTCGTGTCTAAGAGAGATTCTTTCAGTGGCGTATGCGCAACATCTTTGTGTTTTTTCGCACGTTACCTGCTCATCATTAATGATGAAAGTACCCGAAGCATTGGAAAAAAAAAACAATCATGAGCCGGAACCCGAAAAGACCAGTTCTTTTTCCAAGTAATGTCTTTCTATTCGGGTCCCGGCTCATATATTGTGTTGGTTAATATAGGGAGCAGTCACGTGACAAAAGAACTAAAGGACTCAGTGATGAGAAGTAATGTGTCGAATGAAGGAGATTTAAACCAGATCAGAGGTCAGGTGAACCCGACTAAAAGACCCAAGTAGGCTTAAGTAATATATATTTTTTTCCCATCACTAGTGTGGGGGTTAGAGCTGAACTCTACAAGACACCAGCACCCTAGGACTGAGTTTGGGCACCACTAAAGTGTACAATAAGTAAAAAAAATGCACAAGTGACACAAATGTAATTTAAAAACATAATTTCTTTGCCCACTTTTATATACAATTTGGATTATTGATATATTACACCACTTTTTTTAGGACTACACCACTGTTTAGGACCAATATTATATAAAGGGAATTTTTATTTTAACTTAAAGTGTTGAAAAGTGAAGTGAAAACATCTTTAAAATACAACCACACATACAAATTGCTTTTATAGAGGTAGAAAATACTCATTCTAATGCTTACGTAAGCAGACAAGGCAAGAAATTAACAACAAAAAAGAAATCCAAAAAAACAAGAGACGATGTAAAGCGAGCAGCTGCTTTCATGGATACTGTGTCTCAGGACGTTCTCATTGTGAGCTCGTACAGTAAATAAAGTACAAAATGTTCTGTTTTTTTCTCATATCGTTGCTCTTGGACTCGTTCAATACAGTTGACTCTGATCTATGAAAAATGTATTCAGTTTTCCAGAAGTGATTTACAGCAATGTCTATCATTTCTTGTTTGTGTAAAACCTTTCGGTAGCATGTGAACAGAGACGAGGGCCAGCAGTTTAATGGAGTATGACCAGAAAGCACATAAAGAGCCAAGGAAACCTCCTGTTTACCTTTAACCAAAGGCATTCAAGTTTGATTTGGGAGAACAAGAATGTGATTTACTTATGTGTTTCTCTTGTGTTGTGTACTGAGCGAAAGTATGAAAAATGTCTATAGGAATTACAAATGAAGGCAGAGGGATTTATGACAGACACCAACATTGGGAGTTTGTTTTTAGTCTTTAAAAAATATATCAACCCTTGGCATTGTCTTTCACTATGTTGGCTAGAATCAAATTGTTTCTAATAATCCTACTTTTTTACCTCTTTTATGAACAGCCTACATGTTTGCTTAAAACAAAAAGAAGATGCACAAAACATATAAATCCAGCAAATTAAAAACAGAAATGTTCTTTCCTTTTTGGCAGCTTCATTGTCCAAAATGTAGTGCTTTGAAAATGAAACCAATGAGAAATCTCTCTTTCATCCTTTCCCATTGTGCATGCAACCAAAACACTCCCATAAGTCACTTCTCTGTGTTTGACATGGCAGAAACATGAATATAATGAATGTTTTTATAAAGTATCCACAAAGAGCTCTATTTACTGCAACCCTTACCACTCTACTGAAGCTCGTGTGTTCGTATGTATTTGGTTGGCCCGAGGAAGCTCGGGGTAGCACCTCTTTTCCAATAAAAACACTCCTTTATGTGGCTCTTGCTGTGGCCAAGTGAGACAAAACTCCAAAAGCAGGACGCTTCCTCTCTGGAGTCTTAAAACATGCCTGTTATAGTTCCCGAAGATACAAATAGATATTGTGAGCTGGGATAAATCAAGTAGCTGTTCCCGTGTGGAGTTATGCTTGTATGAGCTGTAGATCCCAGCAATATTCTGTTTTGAAAGATATAGTAACAAGATTAAAGCTTTCCCAAACACCACCAGTCAAGCCAGCAGGAAAAATCATTACAAAATGTATTTTATGTTACCAAATTTAACAATTAATTTGACTCAGTCAAAAGAGCATTGTGCTAGAATCACAAAGAACACAGAGGAAAGACGGAACTGACCAAATGCGTTCATTGCTCGAAATGTAAGTCGCTTTAAATAAAAGCATCTGCCAAATGTATAATTTCAAATGTAAACTTATTACCCATCATCCAATCACAGCTCTGCTCACGTCCAACATATAATCACTCTTGCTTCATCTGATCTTCAGCTGATCTAACCCTGTGTCAGACATTTGTTTAGCTTCTGTGCTCATCTTTCTGGTTCCTGTTCTGCTATTACTCTCTAATCTCACGACTCAACCTCACGTTTCAGACTCTTGGTAATCTCCTGGAGAAATCTGCTTACCTTGTCCAGCATGTATACACATGGTTGTGCAGGGCAACGTTGATTCAATTGCTGATTCGATCATCTTTCTCATCCCTTCTTCCTGCCTCTCACTCTACTCGCCTGTCCTTTGGGGGGAAAAATCCATAAAAATAAAGGCATTCACCTATTTCACGCAGACACCATTTTAAGAACGTAAAATCTGGAAATAGAGGTAAACACTCAAGGCATGGGTAATCAACCTGAAACTGCTGCCAAGATTTTTAGCGATGTTTAAAATTGGTACGAAAACGGATGTTGAATCCCACAGGCTGTTTTATTGAAATATTGTTTTATTAAAAACTACATCACTCATTTCAATAGAAACGTTAAATATGTTGCATTTTGTCAGGCCATTTTGACTTATTCATTCATTCATTCGTTTTCCAACCTGTTTTATTCTCGTTTTGGTGTTATGGGGGTCTGCCGGTGCTTATCTCCAGTGCACATTGGGAAAGAGGTAGGGGTACACTCAGCCAACCAGTCCATCGCGGCATATTGACTCTATTTAATTTGTTTTCAGAAAATGTGAGGACAAGTGCATCACACCCAGTGACTAAAACTTTAGCCCTTACACAGTGGATGTAAATATTTAGAGTCGAGGATGTAACACATTTCAAAGTGCCTTACTTTTAACAAAATAAATAGCAAAGCTACACAATATTGTAAAATGTAACATTATAAATGCAACCAATTACACAATGCATCTGCTTTAAAGAGAACACTTTGCAACTGTACGGACAATTCCAAATCTTCTTGAACGTGTGCATTAGTGCATATTTATCATTAAACGTACTTAATAAAATATTGTCCAACAAACCTTTGCGACCTAAACCAAACCTAAACACACCACGGTCAGAAATTATTTGTTCTTATTGTCTGTTCACCTGCACATAATTACTGTAGGCCTTACATAACACACAAGCCCCATGTCTTCTAATGGCAACAATAAAAATGGCTCCAACAGTAATCTCATTAAAGAACAATAATATTATTGTAATGCAGCTTGGTTCATTGCACTGTGCACTGGTTTTTAGGCTACTTTTCAGACAGTGTTCACCAGGCGGGTCTGCCTGGGGGCACCAAGTGTTGTCGGGGGCCTGTGTGGGTGTCGCTAGGCTGTCCGTTTTCAAAATGCGTGTTGGGAGGCCCTATTCCCCTATGGGCGACCCTTTCGGGGGGCAGGGTGGGTCCGGTTCTGGGGTCTGGGTCCCTGGTTGTGTCGCCTTATGGGGGGTGGACTGTCCCGTCGGTGGCCGTCGCTTGCTTATTTATTTAGTGTCTCTGTGTCTTCGTTCAGTGCAGATAAGGTCATTATGCAATGCGTACATTTCTGTTTACTCCCCATCAGTTATCTATCATCTGTATTATAACTGACCTCATTGTTTATTGTATATTTGTGTGTAGTTATGAACAAAAGGTGTACTGCACAAACTGTAACAAACTTTTATGGTATGTTCATGAAGTTATTTTTTTACGCTCGTGAACCTTTCCGCCTCATCTACATCTCTCATCCACTCCCCCTTTTCTTTTTCACACCCTCCTGTCCTGACGTAATTAATGCAAACTGGTCCATGGGAAAAATAAATAACTACATAAATTATTCATTGCTTCCATACAGAGGAGGATGCACCACATCAAGGGTGTTCGCTCCCCTGGAGATAACAAAACTGTCCAGCCCACACTGTCAAGCACCTACTTCCCATGTGGTGGCTTTAAAGCAGGACAGGACAAGGTAAAAACAAAGGAATGGAAACACAGCTATTGATTTCCTTTAAGACGTGTGAAACTCCAACACTGGAAATGAACGCTCATCACAAATACATGACAGGAATGAAACCAGTACATGCAATACATAATATTTCACACTGTTGGCATAGCATTCAAATACATATGAAGGCTCTCTATAAAAGTGTTACATTTTTCACAACAGTAGCTCTGACATACATAAACATTGTTTGCCAAAAACATCAATTTCTGAAAGGAACCCGAGAGCACAACCTTCTCAAACAGCAATGTTATGTTGTGTCAGCAATTACTTTTTTATGGCACAAAATCAACAGCTCCTTAGAGAAGGCGTGATTCGGCCCATAACTCCAGCGCCGTTGATAGTAGGAACTCCCATTGTGATGATTTACGGATGTTTATATTCCTTCACAATGAGGGGCTGTGAGAGAGGCAGCAGCCATCTGGAGCGGCCCTCGAATGGGTATTAATTCAATCTGCCCTGTTAACGAAATGTTATGGTTTTAACTCATGCATCCATGGCCGGGGAAGAGGCTCAACCATGCATGCTCAAATGCAGAGTTCCAGCTCAAATGCAACCTCATCTGTTCTGCAAAACTTCTGCACGTCTTCTTTATGAATGTTTTTTTACAGGTATTAAGGGTTATGGGGGAAGTTTCTAATAAGACTCACGATACATTTGCATAATTTCAATTGGCAGATGGTTTCATTTTAGTGACTACTACAACTGTTTATCTTTAAATTTAAAGATAGACACCAGAAAAGGTGTGTGAAGATGTTCACAATCACCAGCCATATCCTAATTCAACCCTGCCCCAAAAGTAAAAATCAGTCAACGGAAGTAGCGTAACTACAGCTTGAAAACAGAAATATACCAAATAATGCAAAGCTTTAAAAAGTGTAACTTTGATATAATTTTAATACTAGGTAAATGTGAGAGGTTTGACAAAGGAGACCAAACATTTGTTGTCGTATCTTCGTCTCTGCGAAATAACCTCAGCCAAACTGTCTCATATTGGAAATAATCTACACTAGGCTGCTTTTAAGCATCTACATAATATCACGGTATAAATACATTTGAATGGACGTTTACAAAAGAAAACAACGGTAATGTAAATATCTGCTTTGAATTTTGAAGATATGAAGTGAAATCCACTAGTAAAGAGTAACATTTAAAAATGGATGGATAAAGAGCTAACATTAGCATGTGCTAGCTAACATAAGATAATGCGTCAACACAGCAAAAGCTCAGCAATTATGTGAGTATTGTCGCAGGAGAGGGATCACATAACAAGGTTGTAATAGAAAAAGCTCCCCAGAGGGTGAATTTATTGACAATAAATATACGTGGAGTGGCAGAGTGCAGTCTTAGGTGCTGTCTTCTCCCTGGTTCGTGCCAGTGAGTGTCCCAGTGGTGTGCGTGCTCGTGCTCGTGCTGGCGATCTCTTCGGTGGATCGTGCTTCGAGGAGGAACCACTTTGGTGTCTCACGGGCCATCTGGAGTAAGAGAGAGAGAGAGAGAGGTAAGCTGCTGCCCTCGCTGGAGATCATGCTCGTTGTGGAAGCTCTCTCTCTCTCTCTTATGCTGCCGCGCTGATGAGGCGCGGCTGTTCCTGCTTCGCCCTTGATGGCTGGCGCCAGGTGTTCTGTGTTTATGCCAGGACCGCGCTGATCGGAACGGACCTCCGTCACACTCCCCCCCCCAAGCGTTGTCCTGGCGGGTCCTGAAACGCATCATAGACAGATTGGGGATTAGGGGTGGGTGGGGAGTAACCCCCGACAAACCTGCATATCCGGCCCAGATCCGGGATAGGCCGTCTGCATTGGCATTGTCGGCCCCGGCCCGATGACGGACTTCAAAGTGGAAGTCCTGGAGCGCAAGGAACCAGCGGGTCACCCGAGTGTTGGTCTCCTTTGCTCTGGCCATCCATTGCTCTGGCACCCGGCCCAGGAGGTAATACTTCAGCTCCAGGACTGCCGGGTTCAGCTTCCTGCTGATGTAGATCACAGGGTGTTCCTCACCTTCCTGTACTTGGGACAGGACGGCTCCCAACCCTGTGTCGGAGGCGTCGGTCTGTAGCAGGAAGGGGCAGTTAAAGTCAGGCGCTCGGAGTACCGGTTCCGTCGTGAGCGCCTGCTTTATGCTCCGGAACGTCCCCTCCAGTTCCGGAGTCCATTCGATCCTTTCCGGCTGCCCCTTCCTGGTCAGGTTTGTCAGGGGGGCGGCTAAAGAGGAGAAGTTGGGGATAAAACACCTATAATATCCCGCCAACCCCAGGAAGGCTTGTACCTGGGTTTTTGTGGTGGGACGAGGTGCCTCTTGAATGGTTTGGACCTCCTTTTCTTGGGGCCTTATCACTCCCCGTCCCACGCGGAATCCCAGGTACGACGCATCGGCTTTCGCAAGGTGACATTTGCGGGGGTTGACGGTCAGCCCGGCTCCCCGGAGCTCTGTGAGCACCCTCCGCAGACGGTCCAGGTGGTCGTCCTATGCCTCCGAGTGGATTACCACATCATCCAGGTAGGCCGCGGCATAGGGCTGGTGTGGGCGGAGCAGGACATCCATCATCCTCTGGAAGGTGGGAGGGGCTCCATGAAGGCCAAACGGGAGACGACGGTATTGCCAGTGGCCCGATGGCGTGGAGAAGGCGGTCTTCTGCGGCCACTGGCACCTGCCAGTAACCCTTCGTTAGGTCGAGGGTGGATATACAGCGGGCCCGTCCCAGGCGATCCAGGAGCTCATCCACCCGGGGCATGGGGTAGCCGTCAAACTCAGAGACCTCATTTAGCCGGCGGAAGTCGTTGCAGAAGCGGAGGGTGCCGTCGGGTTTGGGAACCATTACGATGGGACTGGACCACGGGCTCCGGGACGGTTCAATTATCCCCAACTTCAGCATGTGTTGGACTTCCTCCTCTATAGCCTGCCGACGGGCTTCCGGTACTCTGTAAGGCCGCTGCCGGACGATCACTCCTGGTTGAGTTCGGATGTGGTGTTCCACGATGTTGGTCTGCCCCGGCTGATGGGAGAACACATCCTGGAACTGACTGACCAGGTGCTGCAGCTCCTTCTTCTGGGCAGCCGAGAGGTCGTCGTTGGTGTCCACAATCAGAGGGGAGCAGGAGGCGAGTGCGGCGACCGCGGCGAGCTGGTCTCTGGTTCCCACCCACTTTTTCAGGAGATTGATGTGATAGAGCTTTTCTGGCTGTCTCCTTCCAGGCTGTCGGACTCTATAATTGACCTCACCGTGACCTTCAGCATGTGTTGGACTTCCTCCTCTATAGCCTGCCGACGGGCTTCCGGTACTCTGTAAGGCCGCTGCCGGACGATCACTCCTGGTGGCATTCTGATGTGGTGTTCCACGATGTTGGTCTGCCCAGGCTGATTTGAGAACACATCCTGGAACTGACTGACCAGGTGCTGCAGCTCCTTCTTCTGGGCAGCCGAGAGGTCGTCGTTGGTGTCCACGATCAGAGGGGAGCAGGAGGCGAGCGTGGCGAGTGCGGCGAGCTGGTCTCTGGTCCCCACCCACTTCTTCAGGAGGTTGATGTGATAGAGCTTTTCTGGCTGTCTCCTTCCAGGCTGTCGAACTCTATAATTGACTTCACTGACCTTGGCCGTGATGGTATGTGGCCCTTGCCATTTTGCCAGAAACTTGCAGGCCGAGGTGGGGCCCAGGACCATCACTCGGTCACCCGGCTGGAACTCTCGGGGTTGGGCTGCCCGGTTGAAGTCCTGTTGTTGCTGTTGCTGCGCCTAAACCAAGTGTTCCCGGACTAATGGCATGACCCGCTCGATGTTCTTACGCATCTGGGTCACGTGTTCTACCACAGAGCGGAGCGCTACCGGCTGCTGCTCCCACGTGTCTCGGGCGACATCCAGGAGCCCCCTCGGCTGACGGCCAAACAGTAGCTCAAAGGGTGTGAACCCGGTGGAAGCCTGGGGTACCTCTCGGATCCTGAACAGGACGTACGGGATCATCTTGTCCCAATCTCGCCGGTCATTCGCTGCCACCCTTTTGAGCATTGTCTTCAGCGTTTGGTTAAATCTTTCGACAAGGCAGTCAGTCTGGGGGTGGTAGACGGAGGTACGGAGCTGGTCGACTTTTAGCAGCCGGCAGAGGTCAGCCATCAACCGGGACATGAAGGGGGTTCCCTGGTCAGTCAGTATCTGGCTGGGGATACCCACACGGCTAAATAGTAGGAACAGCTCGTGGGCGATGTTCTTTGCTGTAGCTTTACGCAGGGGCACGGCTTCCGGGTACCGGGTGGCGTAGTCTACGACGACCAGGATGTGCTCGTGGCCTCGGGCAGACTTCGGCAGCGGCCCTACCAAGTCCATTCCAATCCTCTCAAAGGGCACCCCTATGATGGGGAGTGGAATTAGCGGACTGGGGGGAGGCGTCCTTGGCGATGTCTTCTGGCAGGTGGGGCATGCCCGGCAGAATGCTTTGACCTCGCCGTCAATCCCCGGCCAATGGAAACGGTCCCTGATCCGTTGGGCTGTGTTGGCCGCTCCCAGGTGCCCCGCCATCGGATGGGAGTGCGCTAGCTCCAGGATGGTCTCCGTCTTCGACCGGGGGACGACGAGTAGCTCTTTGACCTCCCCCAGTCGCTCTGCGACGCAGTAAAGCAGACCCTCCTTTATGATGAAGCACGGGAGAGGATGGGGTCCGGGTTGGAGCTCCTGTCCCTCAGCCACGCGCACTTGAGCCCAACAGTGCTTCAGTCGATCGTCTTCGTGTTGGGCGCGGCTGAAGGACCCCCCTCACATAACTCTCTGAAAGACATCATAGAACAGGTTAGCCGAGGGGGGGTTGGACTCACCATCTCTCCCGCTATCCGTCGACAAGGTGACAGCCTGGTTGGTCGAAGCCTCCTCCTGCGACGACGTTGCGCGGCTCCCTTTTTGGCTGACGGGTCGGCGGTTGGCGGCGGTGAGCAGGCTAGTGAACCCGGGGAAATTCCTGCCGAGGAGTACGGGTACCGGTAGGTTCTTCACCGAACCCACCTCGACCATCCAGGTTTTCCCTCGAGCCTGGAGCTGGATTTGGTGGGCCCTCACGTCTCTGGTTTCCCCATGTACGCAGGTCAGATGGAGTATGGCGTGGGTGTCAGGACGAGGTGGGAGGAGTTGGCTCCTCAGCAGGCTCACTGAACTCCCCGAGTCCAGCAACGCCTGGTAGCGGCGCCCATTTATCCTCACCGCCACTCCCGGGGCTCCTTTGGGCAACCGACGATGGAATCCACAACCCGCCAGCCATTTCTTCCGGGGTGGTGATGTTGGTTCCGTGGGCGTCGGCTTGTCCTGGGAAAGGGGAGCCGCCGGTCTGCTTTCTGGTCGCGGGGTGCCCTCTGGCAGTCGCGGGTCCTGGACCACCCTCTGGGGGTACGATGACGCGCGCTCTCCGAGTTCCTCGGGGTGAGCCACCTCCGCCAGCTCAATGGCCTCCACGGCCTCCCATAGTGTGGATGGGTTTCTCATTCGTACGGCCTGTCTCTGCGCACGGGGTTAAGCTCTCAATAATTTGTCTAGTACCACACGTTCAATGAGCTGGCTGGCGGAGGGGTTTCCCTCCAGCAGCCAGAGTCTGGCGAGATGGGACAGGTCAGCGGCTTGAACGTGAGCTGGCCGGCGAGGGTGGCATTCCCACCCATGAAACTGCTGGGCCGCGGCGACGGGCGACAAGCCCAGCCTAGCGAGGATCTCCTTCTTGAGCTCTCCATAATCATCATGTACATTAGTTTCTAGTGAGAAGAAGGCGCGTTGCGCCTCGCCGGTCAGTAGCGGCGCCAGCGCCCGTGCCCACTCCTCACGTGGCCACCCTTCTCCCACTGCTGTGGATTCAAACATTTCGAGGTAAGCTTCTACATCGTCATGCGGAGTTAGCTTCTGTAGGAAACGCGCCGCCTGCGCTCTCACGTCGGGCAGCTGGATTTGCTGGGCGCTGGCGCCCTGCAGCTCGCTAATTCTCCTGTTTGTCTTGCTCTGCTGCTTGGCGAGGAACTCGACGATCTGTTGATGTTTCATGCTTACTTCAGTCAGGTGCTTCACAAGGTCTTCCATCGTTCTGGAGAGCGGCGTGCACCGTACTTAATCCTGAATCCACGGAAAAAAATACGAGAGAAAAAACGAGAAAAAAAAATTATGCAGTGTTAGAAGTCCGGGGTGATGAAGGCTTGTGTGTGATCCCCCCTTGGGTGTTATACCCGCATTCTCCACCAGTTGTCGCAGGAGAGGGATCACACAACAAGGTTGTAATAGAAAAGTGTCCCCAGAGGGTGGATTTATTGACAATAAATATACGTGGAGTGGCAGAGTGCAGTCTTAAGTGCTATGTCCGTGCTGTCTTCTCCCTGGTTCGTGCCGGTGAGTGTCCCAGTGGTGTGTGTGCTCGTGCTGGCGATCTCTTCGGTGGATCGTGCTTCGAGGAGGAACCGCTTTGGTGTCTCACGGGCCGTCTGGAGTAAGAGAGAGAGAGAGAGAGAGAGAGAGAGGTAAGCTGCTGCCCTCGCTGGAGATCATGCTCGTTGTGGAAGCTCTCTCTCTCTCTCTTATGCTGCCGCGCTGATGAGGCGCGGCTGTTCCTGCTTCGCCCTTGATGGCTGGCGCCAGGTGTTCTGTGTTTATGCCAGGACCGCGCTGAT
>SRMA01027003.1:324243-347396 GCA_007224835.1 Danionella cerebrum
GTTAGTAAAACCTTTCGGCCAAGGTGTTATCCTTCCCTAATAACTATTTGAAATTTGTTATATGATGTTTTTTTGGAACTGACTTCTGAGGATGAGAGCAAAAGTGACCTAAAAAAGCCACAAATAAGAATGACTTATCATTTAAATTAAGAAATATTCATTTATTCATTTTCCAACCTGGTTATTACATTTTGAGGTCACGGGGGTCTCCAGTGCACATTGGGCGAGAGGCAGGGGTCGCCAGTCCGTTGCAGAAATTAAGAAATAATTGAATGCAAACTGCAAGTGTTTTTAAGTATTGATGACAGGTGTTGCTTTAAATAGATCATAAGGCCGCGTGGTATGAACGGTGCTTCGGACATACATAGATATGTATGCTAGCACAGGGCGACACAGGTTCGAATCCCAAACCCGTCATTATTTCCCATCCTTTTCCTTTTGGTGTGGCTCAGGCTTAAAGTTATCCATGTTTATGTGGATACCTTGTGGCTGATTTGAACAAGTAATCTCTCTCATGTTCTTTTGTAGTTTTAAACGCATTAAGTTACATAGTACCAACTTGTTTAGTAGTGTATATCCACTTCTATAATCATTTTTATTCATCGTCTAATGCTAAGAAATGTGCAAGTCCATATAAATGAAGCTTTATGTTTCATTTGAAAACTGAAGAGAATTCTCAACAGGTCCCCGGGCGAATCCTCAATGACTGCTTAACTACCAAACGTGACCCTACTTATTAGGCATGTGAAACAAGATGTAACCCATGAGGTGAAGGAACTGTGTGGGGGATGGCTGACAAACACAAGGAGTCTGTGGAAATGACTCATGTGGTTCGCACACTGTATTTGGCCCTCTCGCATGAACATGTGGGAGCTATTTGTTGGGTTAATGATGCATTAGTATGAAAATGTGATTGATGGCAAAATCATAATTATATGATATAGTAAGTACAATGTTTGAACACCCAGGGGCTTCTGGGAGTGGATATGGCACAGACCGACACATTCACAAAGCCATTAATCAAAGGAAAGGAACGTTGGGCATCGCTCCTTCATGACAGCTTAGTTTTACATAGAAAAAGCTGAAGAACTGCATGTGGAATGTATTAACACTTGCCAAATAAATTCATTAAAAACAAAACAATTAATTTGGAAATTCATATGTAAAACCTTCAGGAAATGTTTGTACAGCACTGCTGAAAATGTCATGTCTTCTTTGGACTTTCATTAAGTGAGATTTGGAATTAAAGTGCTTGTATAATATTCAGGAGGAACGTGTAGAAAATGCATGTGTGTGGTACAACGAGAAACTGAGCTTTTCTTACACAAATCTGCAAATTTAAGTGAAGTTTGACCAAACAAGTTTTAAGAGGAAGAATGATCAATCTGATCTGAATCATCTTGCCTTCTTAAGGCCTTTACACACTGCAGTGGCTGAACTGCAGCGGCTGCATCGTCAGCTCTCTGCGTCAATTCTCTGGCATTTCAAAAATGAATGCACAGACCCTCTTCTGAACACCAGATGGTGCTTTGGTGATCTGCAATTCACCCCATGTCACACGATGACACAGAAGCAATTTACACTGTGCATGGGGCGTGTTGATAGAGAAGAGGTGGAGAGATCACTCATCTGAAAGAAAAAAACTGAAAATATTCATTGTCTGAAAACAAACCACTTCTCTTTAAAGCGCGTTTCAGACAGCAGGATTTAATCCCCGATTTTGAGTTTATGCCCAGAATCGTATGCAACTCAGAGCTTGTGCACGCACCTGTCTCTCTCCCGAAGTTAGATTTAGATATAGGCACCAGCAAACCGCAGTGACCCCGAAAAGGATGAATGTATGGATCAAATTTAATGTATTAAATATGTGCATTTGCGGATTATAGTTTGCAAATAAAATCTGTTTTTTGGGTAATAAAATTGCACATCCACAGGAATGGTAGAACTCTCACTGTCACTGTTTAAAGTGTGTGTTTTTTTTACAAGCAGTGACCTGTCACATGCAGTAGTTCCTCTTCCTGCCTTTAGAGGCCACCACACTTGTTACTGCCTTAGTTCTTCTTCATGGTTTTTTGTTAGTGTAATGTTTTTCACCTGTGCTCAATCACAACTGGCTATTTAAGTGCTGCTTTGTTTCCCTGTCTTTCACTCGGTTTTTGTTTGGACACAGTTGTGCTGTAAACCCTATTCTTCCTCGCTCTTCCTCAAGTAAGGGAATTTCTTTTTGTTACATTCTTGCTGTTGCTCAGCTGTTTTGCTTTTTCCCCTCGTGGAGATTGATTCCCTTATTATTTCATTAAAGAAAGACTTTATTTTTTGGAGCTCTGCTTGGAGTGTCTCATTTGGGTTCTATTTCAACACAACTGCCTCTTTGGCTCAGTGGTTCACACTTCAGTCTCCACACCAGAGACCCGGGTTCGGAACCCGACAGTGACCCATGAAATAAGTGCAAAGGTAAAATAGGATTGTGTTTTGTTTAAATTTAGATTGTATAAAATTATATAGGATCATTGACCTTACAGACTTTCTGAAATTGTAATAAACGAGAGAACTTGTTTTTTTAAACTAATAAACTCCAGCTTACATTCTGCAATTTGTTTGTGATGTGATTATTCTCTCTCTCGCTCTCTCTGGCCTTCCCTAATGGTCAGTAAACAATGAAACGATTTGATTTATGTGATCTCAATTGGCAAGTTATTACAATTTGTTCCTTTAATACATCACATTTCCCTCTCTCAGGACAAACAGAACACTGAAGCCACGTCCCAGGGAAAACAAGCGTCTTCGATTTCCTGCCACCTGAAACTGAAGTCACTCATTTCAAACTTGTTGGCAACTTTTGATCTGGAATAGGTGAAATAAATGTTAGGTCACAATAATTCCAGAATTTTAAAAAGCCAATATGGCTGCTATTGACTTTAAAGGGTTCTAGAACCAAGAAAGTGATTGATATTCTAAGTATTGCAAAGTTAATCACCATACCCGCCGTCAAGTGAACCAGCATGCCCCGGAAACATCCGTTTGCAAAAGCATTAATCTCATTTAATCTTGGATCAGCTGATCGAAGTAGCCATAATTACTGGAGGGACGCGCATCAAGCGGAAATGTTAGTTGTCATGGTTATGGGGAGACATGCCACGCAATGGCTCCTAAAGCAGGTCTCAGGTCTTTTTAAAGTCTGGTTTTGGTCCCATTTTAAATTTTGTTGCTGCTTTCTCACCTGTGCAAATTAAAAGCAGAAAAAGACCACCAGTTGAAGTAACAAGTCAGGTGTGAAAGCACCCAAAGCCTCTTCAGGCTTTCCTTATTCACTTTCCTTTATTTTCAAAACTACAGCACTGGGTGGTGGTAGAATTTTACCAAAGAAAAGACTTACAAATCACTGAAAAAATAAAAAAGGTAATTTTTTGCAGGAATAAATTGCTAAGAGGCACCAAAACTTTTACAAGTTTTTACAAGTGTTTGAGTTTAGCTTTGTAATCTCTTGATTGGTGTAAAAGCTCATCATTAGATTGTGTAAACTGCATTTGATCAAACACATGTGTTATATTTTTACAAATTGACTGCTAAAATGAAAATAATCATACCTGAAACAAATTTTTATTGTAGCCAGTCTCAACAACCAGAGATTGTACGGCACATTATTCTCGTCGACCAAAAGAACGTGTTTTACACAAAAACATTTACATCCGCATTCGGCCGTAATTACATTTCCCAAATGAGTGCAAACTTTGCTGAAAAACACTTTTTTTGCTATGGAATGTTCACAGAGGTCTTGAGAGAGAAACAAATGGACATTGCAGATTTGGACGGGTTTAAAAACACACATTTTTAAAATAATGGCCCTCCTTAGTGCCGCCCAAATAGGGCTTTAAACATACAACATGGCATTCAAAAGAAATGTTGGACATGTTCCTTTTTAAATCAACAGGAACATATACAATGTGGATTGGACAAATATGACTTATTTACAAAAAAAAGTTTAGTGCTAAATGAAAGTTAATGAATAAAAAGAAAAAAAAGTGAAAAAGTGAAGTTCTTCATATGTTAAAATAAACAACATTTTAAGTAAATAGTACATTATTTGTACTAAAAACGCACCAGTTGCCACAGTACTGTACAGACCTGAAACGAGATGTTCGTGTTTTGTGTCATGTTTTATGAAACAGAATGTTCTTGAGACTCTGGAGTGTTGTGCACTTGTGTTAACAACAGTGTCCAAAGCCTTTCTGGTCATGTCAGGTGTAGAAGTAGGGTGAGCCCTTAAAGAGAAGCACCTGGAGAAGAGCAGACCAAATTACATCTGTCCCAGTTCTTGTCCTTGCCCTCAATATATTAAGGTAATCTCAAATGGGTTAAAACTCTTTCGAACAATGTTTGAATAGAAGGATTCACATCGCAAAGCCTCAAATAACCAAATAAAACTTTATATATTGTTACACTATGAGGGTTTTTAGGCCAGAACGGTCTAGTGACAAAAGTTTTTGATGAGCATCTCGTCATCGTTACTAGGGGATGTAAAAGATCAATGAATTTCACATCGAATGTTTCCGTGTTGTATTTTAAAAGGCGACGATACACTTGAGTTTTCACAGATATGTTCAAATTTGAAGTGCCTTTGCAACATTCTGCAACTAATGGCCAAAACAGCAAGAGTGAGAAGACGCTCGGACTGGAATGTCATCATGCTCAATTTACTGTACTCTCTGGATATAATTCCAGCTCGGTAGATTTATTAGCAATGAAAACACATGACGCAATTAGACTCTGGAGATCTGACATTTCGTTAGACATAGAGACATGTTGATTAGAAGATGTTCAAGAAATTACAAGCAGAAAGTGTTAAAGGGGTTGCAGCAGATGGAAAGAAAATCACAATGCGTGTTTTTGCTGACTGTTTTATGTTCAGTGGTATCACAGCTTGGGATTACAAACTTGTAATGCATGTATTTAGACCGTTTCGACGATTTCTATCCTTGCTTTGCTCTAACCAGTAAACATTAAATAGTTGACCCTGTTTTATGAAACCCAGAGAAATGTTGCTGGTTGTTAGCATTGTTATTATTATGTTATTACATCTGACGCTTTAATCCTTACATTTCAAGCTTGTGCAATCCTCTACTGACAGATTGTTTCTAGATCACCTGAATTACACAGTCATGGTCATGTGACTTGCAATCAGTGGTGGCCGGTCAATAGGACACTAGCTCACCACTCACTGCTCCTAAAAAATATAGATGTTATATAGGAAATAAATCAAAACACTGTTTATAAGTCATATATTTGAGTAATTGTGCTATAAAAATATAGCAGTTAGTAGTTGAGGTCGTTATTTTTATTCATGTTCACTGTGTTTTCTGATTGGTCAATCTTGTTTTTTATGTGAACTTGAGGACGCTGTCCGAATGAGCTTTTAGACTGCAGTAGACTTGTATTTCAATACAAGACATTAGGAGAGAATGGAGCACAGACCTATTGCGCCACTGGCAGCTAACTGGATTAACCAATAGTATACAGCTGCAACCACATCATGTGACCACCACTTCCAGAACACCAGTGTAACCGGGTGGTCACACTACTCCTGAACAACACGGAATTTAGTAGTGCCAGCATGAAAACACAAATGGCAGTAATTTCATTTTGATATCTGTGTATAGAAAGAACTTTAGTATTTGTTAAGGTTAGAATTAAGGCCTCTAAAAACTGATCCAAATTTTTGATCTAAAGTTTCATGCGAGAATGAGCCACATCTGACCAAACCTTACGGATAGCCATGTTTTTTCACAAGGAGAACGACCAATGAAAGCTGTCTGTTTTGATGACGAGTAGGACGTAAAAGAGCCACTCGGTGGCCCTCATGTCACATTTTCATAGCAACTTTCCCACACTAAACCTGAACAAAATAGTTTGCCACAAATCCTATTTTCTGTCTAGATCGCTCCCTGCGATCAGCCACCAACAGAATAAACTTTGATTTCTTTTATGTCATTGTCTTCTTCCTTCCTGTTTTCCATGTGGTACAGCGTGCACCTGTTGTACCATAAAGCCATCTTCAGGGAGGGTGCATCATTGCATTAATTTTTTCTCAACCCAGACGAAGATTTGTGCGAATCTCAATTCGGATCGGTGTGTAGAGGCCTTTAGTCTCACACATACCTGATGACGTCACTGTGCTAAGGTCTGCAGTGAGAAGTCTCTCGATTGTTTTGACAACACCATCAGCTGGATGTGTCTCGGATTAACACCTCTGGCACTGCGCCACCCAGAGGTTAATAAAAATTAAACAAAGAAAGCAGAATATATACAAGTTTATATAGGATTAAATTGAAAAGAAAGGTTACAAAAGAGGGGACGAAGAAGCAGATGTTGCAACAAAAGAAGATGTTATAAAGGAAAGCTAAATGACTGAAAAGCAACTCATAGTTTAGGAACTATAAAAAAAGTTAAATTAGGCTGATACAATGGGAAGAAGGAGAGACGGAAAGAAATATATACAAAACACAAAAATGGTAAAAAAAAGATGATGAATATGAATACATATAAAACATACTCAAGCTACAGTAAGCCTACTAATTGGTGTGAAATTGCAGCAAAGAAACACTTGCAAACCACCAATAATAATAAAAAACATCAGATGAGAAGAAAATTAGCAGAAAAAAGTCATATGGAGAAGGAGGGACCAAAAAAAGTATCACAGGACATTCAAAAGATATGTTGAACAAGATGAAGAAAAAACTCCTTTTTAAAACACTAGGAAGAGTCTCATTCAGGTGTGACTGATTAAAATCTCTTTTTAGAAAATACAAAGGACAAGAGAAAGAGTAAAAGAAAGAAAGAGTAAAACACTAAATGTGAAGTTTGTTGTATGTATGAATAAATAAATGTGGTAAAAATAGAAATAGAATAAGTACCTTTTTTGGAGATTCTCCAGCCACCACTGCTTGCAATCAAAAACTATACTTTTAGTTTAAAATATATATATTTTAAAATCATTTTAACATGAGTAATATTGACTGGAATAAAGCACAAAAAAGTTTTAATCCTTTACAATGTTTGAGGGAAAATAAACCAATTTTAAACATGCAATTCACAATGAAGAGAAACAAAAGAGGAACTAATTATTCTGTGAATCAATTTTACTTTAAAACATATTCATTTAATGAGTATAAGTTATGGCCATTTCTTTAACCAATGTTGACATCTTCTACACTCAAAAACAGATAATTTTACTAATAGAATCTTGCGCTGTGTTCTGTTCCATTTTTATAGCTGCACTTTGGCATTGGGACTGTTTTTTGTCAATCTAACTGCTCTCCCTCTGTGATTGTGGTAGGAATTAGCAGTTCATTTGGCCTGAATCATGAGGCCATTTCTTCAAAGGCCTCATAATAGTAAAGGTCTGATATTGTCGTGATTTTAATTACACACTGAAGCAGACAATTACTCGTGCGGTAAATGTACCCAGATGAGACTTCCTGTACAGAGAAAAGTAATGAACTATGACTACGAGGTAAATGGTCTGAAGAATCGCTCACTGTGCATCCGGAAATTTTCAGAGCTCTACATTTCCACATTTTGTTTTGTCACAGCTTGTTGAAAATGTATTTGGACTTTTTTGTACTTCAAACAACCCCATACTGACACTTTGAAGGGGAAACTGATGTTTTGTAAACTGAAGTATAAAATCTACAGCCTTTAGCATGACATTCAAAACCGAGCCAAGATACTTCCTGTTTCCACTCATCAACCTTGATGTCTCTGTTTGAACTTGATTCCACCTTTGATAGGTTCAGTCGATTTAGTATGGGTTGGAGAGGTGCATACCTGTCTATATATGGTCCCAGGTTAACAGCGCATGACAGAACATAAGCCAAACAAGAACGTGAAAGGAATTGACACAGATCTGGCAATGGGTAAAGCTGATAATCCAAGCGAGGGCACTATCTCTATCTCCTGTGGAAGGAAACTGTTTAGAAACATCAAATTTGGTCAATGAGCTTGTAGTTGGGTACAAGAGAGCAGTTTCGGTTATCTTGGGTTAAGAACCTTAATCAAAACAGCATTTTTTAAATTCTCAAAAAACCCATATTTCCCCCCAAAGGTAGGCTGGTTGGGATGTTGGCTTATGATGTAACGTCACAATTTCCATTTTTGGTGAACTATGCCGTTGTCAGTCAGAAGGTCAGTTTCCTTTTAACAGGACTGGTACCACAACTTTTGTGTCAGTAGCAATTTAATAGCAATTTTTATGTGGAAGCCAGT
This sequence comes from Danionella cerebrum, assembly GCA_007224835.1. NCBI lineage: Eukaryota > Metazoa > Chordata > Actinopteri > Cypriniformes > Danionidae > Danionella > Danionella cerebrum. Next base: position 332,506 of record SRMA01027003.1, read on the forward strand.
GACAAGCTAATCCGTGCTTCTGGCTAGCACCAGAAGGAAATGTGATCTGTCTCAGTGCAGTGCTTATTTAGAGAAGACATATGGAGCTGGTTAAAGAGTCTGAGACACAGAAACCCTACAGCCGTGCTCTTCTCTATAGACTGTCTGCGATGGCAAACTTAGATTCACCGCTTATGGGTGCCACGACCTCTTAGATCCATCCAATCAAAGCTCTGCGATTGATAAAAGTTGGTGCACAGAGCCAAATATAAGACAAACACTAAATTAATGTTCCATTTACTGACTGTTTCACCTGCACCAGTGAGGGAAAACACTGTCAAGTGTAATTGGCTGCAATTAAAGGCTTCATGAACAACTTTTTTTTTTGTGATTTACCCAGTTAACTCTGTGTCAGAGACGATCATATTCTTATCAACAGTTTACAGCAAGCCACGTAAATAAATTACTGCATGTCTTCTTAATCCTTCTTAATATCTCAATGACTGACAAGGAAAAAGTAGTTTGAAAACTTGTATCTGTGGTTTGGACCAGTGGGATCAGCTTATAAAGACCACTTTGTCACAGCTAAAATGATTTACACATGCCATGATTATATATTTACAGTATAATAACATTCTCCCTTATCTCTGATTATCTGCTGGCACTCTGTGTTTGACTGTCTGTGAGAGACTCTCGCTGCCCTGCTCTTCTAATAAAAAGAACTATGGATCTGATCAACTGGTCTCTTGAATGCAATTGACACCATTTTCTCGACAAGGAGCATGGGTTTCATGGGAGCCCACCTGTCCTGCAGGAACTTTCGCTGCAGGCTACATGATGGACTCCTGGGCAAAGTGGAGTGGCTGGCTGCTCTGACCTGGAAGATGTCGAAGACATTTATCTAATTGGAACTGTGATAGCTGGGATTCTGCTGATCGGAATATGTGGAGCTCTCTGCAATTATCAAAGGCGGTCAGTGCTCAAAACCCCACTAAGCTGACCGGCTAGAATGAAATGTTGTCTGGACTTAAATCTGTCGGGACTCATTCAGTGGTCTGTGACCGCAAACTGGATATCATTGGGGAGACTGACAGCTACGCAACGGATGTTGGATAAAATGGAGACCGGTGATGGACAGTAAAAATCCGTGGAAATTTACAGTTTTTGACCCAAAATCACCTTCTCTTCTAACTGGCTTTCCCGTATCTCCTCTGACCTTAAAGGTCATCAAGGAGTCAAAATACTCCCCAGAGAGCGAGATAACGAGACGTTCTGCATTCGTCCTTCCAAGGACACTACACCTCTGCAAGCTTCTGCCAACCGATGTAAACGGGCCATGAGTATAGCGTCATTAATAGCAGCAGGAAAATGACGGCTGTTGACCGCAGTGGTCCTACTACTTTCCCTGACCCTACCCCCTCCTGTAACGTTTTTTTTTTCCTGTATTATGTCTATATGTGCTTTGTTGCAATGGATTTTTTTAACCTGCTCCACACTGGAATATTTTAATAAAAGCACTGCGCTACCTTGTCAACAGTGTGCCAATGGTGTTCGTGTCTCTCCCGCCACCATTACAGAAGAAATACATTTTTTTTTAAAAACTAATTCAAAGCATTTCAGACAGGTTACATTTCCAGCTCACAAAAGTTAATGTTGTAGCCTTTGTAAATGCTAAATATCCAAATTAAATAAACTGAAGGGGCCATTGATTCTTTAATACTTATGTGTGGTGATGATGGACATAAAACACTCATATTTTTTTGGTCAAATAGGTTATTTTAAATCCCATGATTTATATACTGTATTAATTTACTACATTAATAATTTAGTTTCTAGTGTTAACCAATATTTGTAAATTAACATATGTTAAATATAAATATATCACAGTCTTGACAGATAAGGGGCCTAAAAGAGAGTCTGTCACAGAATGTATTTTACTGAAGGGTTTTACAAGCTGTCTGCATGTGGATAATATCTGTGGTATAACCACTAGCAAGGTTTTTTGAGAAGGAAGGTGGGTCAATGGAGGTTAAATATCACCTTGAACTTAGAAAATAGCTAGATCAAAGGTACCATGCCCTGATTGCTCTCTTTAAATTCACTATGCAAATGTAACTGCTCCAAAAATGAATTCACAGAAAAGCTGGTCAGCCATCTTCTGGGCACCTCAGGAACAGTACAAACAGAAATAGCAGAGAAGCAGAGAATCAAGCAGAGAAGAGCTAGCTAGGGAGAGTTGATTATTGGAGATAGGTAAGTGAAGACAAGACTATCAGATATTTGATTTGAAAGGATGCAGGGTAGAGAGAAACACTGGAAAACGTGAGCAGTCACATGCTAACCAGCCATGCCAGAAGTAAAAAGGAACAGCAGTAAAAAGATGCAAGTGAAATTGAGTGAATAGAGACGACAAACCAGTGTGTGTACAGAATGATATAAAAATGACAGACAAACAGAAAAGAAAACAAGAACTCTGACAAAGAAAGAAATACGTGAGAAATATTTTTCACTATATCTGTCTCTTCTCTATTTCCCTCTATTTCTCTCTCTCCTCTCTTTTACCTCCAGCTTGCTCTCATTCTCTTAATGCTATCTGTCTCTTTTCTTACATGCACTGCACTTTTTTTCCTTTTCTCTCCCTCTTGCTCTTTCTGTTTTTTCTCTTTCTGTCTCTTTCCCTCTTCTCTATTTCTATCTCTAGAAACACCATTAAGAAAATGGCTCTGATGTGTTACTCACTACTCTTTACACTTGGGCAGTTTTAGAAGAGCTACTTTTTACTCATACTTGAATTGTATTTAGATCAGATACTTTTCCTCTACTTTCTTTTCTTTTTTGCCAAGTAATGGTTCTTTTTTGAGTGTGATATTTCAGTACTCTTAACGCCACTGATGCCATTGATGTTCACCATGACACAATGCCTCAGAACTACTCTACTACACTCTGAAACCATCAAGAATACATAAAACATTTCATGTTATGCCACCTTCACAACAGATCTGTCATTGAAATATATGTATCATGAGCCACAAAGAAGGAAAATGCGCGTTTTTGTGCTTTGTATTTGAACCGAAAGCATATAACCTATTGGGTTCAGGATATAAAGTTTCTTCTGTTTCCCTGTGTGGCGTCTGGTTTATCTGTTGTATAGAAAACACCATCTTCAGGCAGGGAGCGTCACTGCATCAATATCAACCCAGACGAAGAGGCTAGTCTTGGAGGCACCCATAGTGCACTTAAGGTAGCTACGTTCTGACTACTATCCTGAACAGTCTCTAGAAGCCATTTTGAAAGCAGAGGCCTTAGCAAATAACACAACATTCTGGTTTCCAACCATAATGCAATGGCAACACTCAGAAGCCAGGTTCAGAATGCATGATTGTCAGAGTCGCAGATGCTTTCACATTGGAGGACTATTCAGTCGTGTTGAATTCACACAGCACAATAGATCGGCGACAGAGGATTTCACACTGCACGACTTTAGACACAATCGCAAAGAACTTTGTCCATTTTCTGAAAGTGCGTCTTCGAATCAAAACACTTGTGACAAATGTTTAAAAATTAACGGGGTCAAAGTGTGCCGGACTGAAGCGCAATACCGGGATTATAATCAGAAATATGAGCGTGAATGTTTTTTGGTAATCTTTTGGGTCCAAATAAAGCAGAAAAAAGCCCCATTTGAACCAAAACCACTGTTTATATCCGCCATCTATGCCTTTGTATCTCCTCCACATTGTCACATGTGTTTCTCTCATTGGCTGCAGATGATCACAGACATTATGATACACTGGTCATGTGAAAATCGGGCCAAAATTGTGCAGTCTGAAACAGAAAGAAACTGTATGATCATAAGTCACATGTTTTAGAGCAAATGTCAGAAATGTGTTAAGAAATTAACCCTGAAAGTAAGAAACAGTTCTTCCATGAAAAAAAAAATCATAAAACAAGTGGGAATGAACCTGTGAGTTTTATGTGGAAAGTTTTACATTTGCTGTGTTGAGCAACTTAAGTGAAAACTCGACCTGAACATGTTCCCCCACTTTTTGTGTGGTGAAAAGGGCCAAGCGTGTAGCTAGTATCAACACAAGTGTTAGCGAGGCTATCTCAGAGGGGAAGGGATTTATGGTGTGTGTTGCTGTGTTATATGCCTGGGCCACTGCAGAGGAATGTGCTGTCGGCGTTAAGGTGTCATATGGGGATGCTCAGGGTGATTACCAAAGCTTGAAGTAAAACACTCTTGTGTGTGAACATCTGCACTCAGGTCGAAGTGGGAGCAGCTCATTCTCTTTGACCACTGTTATGTGCATTTTAAATATACATAAACGCCTTAAGTGTGCTTTGTTCCGGGTTCATTTAGAGGCTAATGTGTTTTATTAAATTGGTTAATAGAAATCTACTTTAAATGAACATTTAAAACGACTGTTTAAATACTGAATAACAGCCACCAGCTTTGACCAGCTTGAACCAGTCACCGTGTTCCAAAACATACCTTAAATAAGGAGACCCAGTTGTTTTTACAATTGTCTTCTGGGTCTGGTTTTCAACTGCATCTAAAACGTTGCAGGAAGTTTTTCTAGTGGTTGTAAATTACCCAAAAATTAAGTTTGAGTCGAGTGTGAAAGGGTGAGGTGCTTCTTCAGAACCCCAATAACACACACACAAACACACACACACACACACACATATATATAATTTTCTGTGGTCAGATCTATAGAAAATATTACTAAAAAATTATATTAGAATTCTGCGATGGACTGGTATACGGAACCAAAATAATGCCAAAAGAATTTGAATTAAAAAGCTTGTTGAATTACACAACTGGGAAAAAATGCATTGCAATTAACAGTGCTTACATTTTAATGCATTGTATTTACACGGGGTTGCATTTTTGTGCGCTTCATTTTAACATGGTTGTACATTTAAGTAGTGAATATTTCAATCGGAAACATTTCACTTTTTCATTGTTAAAAATTCAATAATTATTATTCACCTCACAAAGTCCGTTTTCAAAATATTCAGTTTGTTTAATAATTCCAACAATAACATTCGTCGGACAATTTTTGGTTAATTTTATTTCACTTTACAAATTCGTTTACCAACATTCAGTGGTTCAAATTCGAAAGCTCACATCCTGGAACTGCAGGAAAATGCAGTAGAGTACCGGTAGAAGATCGCCATCTGCTGTTAGGCGTCCTCACCAGCGGGTGCTAGCGGCTGTAAACGGCTTTATCAACAGGCCTGTGCAAAGCGGAACACGTGAAATTGGTCTTTTATGGAGGAGTAAAAAGACACCAGGAAAAAGGGGGCAGAAAGTGTTTTGCTAATTGCACAGCCCTAAAATAACATCCTACAGCAAACACTGTTCAAACCTACAGATGATCAACTCATCGCTTGGTCCATCTTGGCACATATCCGCTTCGCACAAAATGCACAGCGCACAAAAATGCAACCCCTGAAAATACAATGCATTAAAATGTAAGCACTGTTAATTGCAATGCATTTTTCCCCAGTTGTGTAATTCAACAAGCTTTTTAATTCAAATTCTTTTGGCATTATTTTGTTCAATACTGGTGACCTGTCCAGGGTGCACCCCTGCCTCTCGCCCAATGTGCGCTGGAGAAGTGCGTCCCCGAGACCGCAAAAGAGAAAAAAAGAGAAAATTCTTTGACACATCTAGGGTCAAAGAATTTACAGGTACAGTGGTACCCCGAGATACGATTGCTTAGAGTTACAAAATGTTAGAGATACGAAAGGTCTCGCAGACATTTTTTTGGCTTTGTGATACGAGGAAAAATTCGAGATACGAACAGTAACAAATATTTCTGCTCTATTTTCCACTTGTTTGTCTTCCGCGTCCTAGCGCTCCATTCTCCCTTTGAAGAAAGTGAGCTCTGAGGGGCTGATTTAAAACACTTTAAATCAGTTTTAAATCAAGCAAAACATTATGTATAGATTACCAACAATGTACAATAACGTCTAGGTTACTTGCGTAACCCCACGTTCCCTGAATAGGGAACGGAGACGTTAGTCGGGATTAGACCGACTGAATGGGAGCGAATCACCGTGAGAGCGACTGACGAACATATTAACGGGCAAATTAATTTGCAGGCGAAGGTGATTGATTAGCAATCAGCCGGGTATAAAGCCGGGCGTGCCTAAGCCTCAGTATGGAATTTTCCGAGGAGCTGGACCCACTTACCTCCCAGCTTACCTCAGATCCATGACTTCCAGGGCATGGCGAAGGGTAACGTCTCCGTTCCCTATTCAGGGAACGTGGGGTTACGCAAGTAACCTAGACGTTCCCTTTCAGTCGGTCCCGGAGACGTTAGTCGGGATTAGACCGACTGAATGGGAGCCTCTGTAAAGGGCCATGCCCGAAGTCCATCCAGACAGGTCGGCACTAAACCCAAGAGAGGGGTTAGTAAGAGGCCGTTAGTACCTGAATGGGAACTCCTTCTGCCCCTGCCCGGAATACTCATTGACGGGGAAGTCGTCCAACACTGAGAGCATCTGCTGTACTTGGTTGATGCTGACGACCAGAAGGAGGCACCCCTCGACCCGCAGGGAGGAGTGGCGGAGATTGCGTCGAGGCCCGAAGGGCTACCAGCGGGTCATCATTCTGCAAGAGAGAGGAGGCAGAGACGGAAGTCATCGTTACGCGCCAAAGCAAGGGGAGTAACGGAACGGGTTCATACTAGCCACCTGAAGGGGGAGCTGTATAAGAACATAGAAAGGGAGCGCCAGAGAGGGACTCCCAGATCTGTACCCTAGTTCTGCGGGGACCAGGCCGGAGCAAAGCCACCACACGGAACCTGGCAGCGCTGACTGCTCCGCTCAGTCAGATGCCGAAGGGGGGAGGATGGGAGAGCCGCCCGAAGGGGGAGCTCTTAGAAAGGTGTACTTCTCCCGATGACGAGGAGAGTACTGCAAGCTTACACCTGCTCCGTCCCCTAAGGGTGACTGCCACCACTCAGGACCGCAGAGGGAACAGAGCCTACATCAAGGTTGTACAACCTGATGAACGTGTTAGGTGTAGACCAGCCCGCAGCTCTACAAATGTCGGCGAGTGAGGCCCTTCTAGCCAACGCCCACGAGGCAGCGATGCCGCGAGTGGAGTGGGCCCTCAGATGGAGAGGGCAGGGAACCTCACACGCCTCATAAGCTAGGTGGATAGCCGCACTAGCCAGTGGGCAAGCCTTTGCTTGGAGACAGCGGAACCCTTACGCTGGCCTCCGAAACATATGAAGAGCTGCTGGGAGCGACGAAGCTCCCGGGTTCTGTCCAAGTAGATCCGGAGAGCTCGCACAGGACATAACGAACCCTGGGCTGGTTCTGCCTCCTCCCGGGGCAGAGCTTGCAGGGTCACCACCTGGTCCCGGAAGGGGACGGATGGGACCTTGGGGATGAATCCGGGCCTGGGTCTGATGGTAACCAGAGAATCACCAGGGCCGAATTCCAGGCAGGATTCGTCGGCGGACAGTGCCTGGAGATCTCCCAACCTCTTAATTGAGGCCAAAGCAAGCAGGAGTGCGGTCTTCCGTGAGAGGACACGCTGCTCTGCCAAATGCCAGGGCTCAAAGGTGACTTCCGCAGCCCCGAAGGGCGACGGAGAGGTCCCAAGAGGAATGGAGGGTGGTCTAGGAGGCCGGAGGCGCCTAGCCCCCTTGAGAAATCTCACCATAGTGCGTGGCTGCCCACTGATTTCCCTTCAACCCGGAGGTGGAAGGAGAAATAGCGGCGGCGTAGACCTAGAGGGACGATGGGGACAGCCCCCGATCGAACCTCTCCTGGAGAAGGTCAACACGACTCAGATGGGGCATGTCCCGGGGTCTTCCTGGCGGGAAGAGCACCATTCGACGAACCGACCCCACTTGCCAGCGTAGCACACTCAGTGGAGGGGGCTAACGCATGGTATAGGTAGTCACCGCGAGGGGTGGTAGAGGCTCGGGGTCCACAGCGGACAGATATGCCATACAAGTAGGGCCCAGAGGTCTGGCCGCGGGTGCCTGTATCCCCCCCCCTTGAGTCAGATCTGGACTCAGGGGAATCGGCCAAGGGGGGGCTGTCACGAGCGCAGAGAGGTCTGGAGACCATACTCTGTTCGGCCAGAAGAGAGCGAAAGAGTAGCCCGCGCTCGTCCCCCCTGACCATGCACAGAGGTTGTGCTAGGAGGCTTCACTGGGGAAAACGCACATAAGCGTTCCTGGGCCAGCAGTGAGCCGGCGCATCTGTCCCGAGAGGAGCCAGGGACAGGAATAGGAGCCGGCAATGGGTATTCACACGGGAGGCAGCAGGTACCTGGGCCTCGCCGAAGATGTCCCAATCTGCTAAACAGGCCGAGGATGGAGTCGCCAATCTCCTGTCGAGGGGTGGAATCTGGACGGCGGAACCGCGATCCTGTTACACTCCGCGGGGATATGAAGGCTCGAGCGACGGAAGTCGCTCTAACTCCAGAGGAGCAGCTGTTGGGCGAGGTAGTGCAGGAAGCGGGAGAGTACACCGCCCTGGTGGTTGATGTACACTACTACCGCAGTGCTGTCGGTCCTGACCAGCACGTGCCGCCCCCGGAGGAGCGGGCAGAAGCGCCGTAGCGCTAAAATGACTGCAACTAGCTCGAGACGATTTATGTGCCAGCAAGAGCGTCTTCCGGTCCAGGCACCGGACTCTCGGTGGGAACCGCACATGGCGCCCCAACCAGTCTTGAAGGCATCGGTGGTGACCACCACACGGTTGGGGTGGCTCGAAAGAGGCACCCCAGACCTCAAAGCACTCCGTCTTCCAGACCTTCAGGTAAGGGAGCATGTCTGCCGTGGGCAGACGTAGCGCTCCCTGACGCCATGCCCAACTCGGAACTCGCGAGAGAAGCCATTGCTGCAGTGGTCGCATACGCAGGAGCCAGAGTCGAATGACTGGGGCTACGGCTGACATATGCCCCAGGAGCCTCTGAATTAACTTCAGTCTGACCACTGGTCGAGAGGACACTGCGAAGAGTGCGGTCAGCAAGGCCCTGGTGCGTTCTACCGATATCGCGCCAGCATACTCTCGGAGTTCAGCTCCATCCCGAGAAAAGAGATGACTCTCACGGGGGTGAGGTGGCTCTTTTCCCAGTTAACCTTCAGACCCAAACGGTTTAAGTGCGAAAGCACCTTGCCCTGGTGTCGGATCAACTGGTCTCTGGACGAGGCTATGAGAAGCCAGTCGTCGAGGTAATCCAGGATCCGAATGCCTGCCCGGCGGAGCGGGGCTAGCGCGGCCCTGACAACCTTCGTAAAGGTGCGAGGGGATAGGGCAAGACCGAAAGGTAGGACCTTGTACTGGTAAGCATGGCCTTGGAAACAGAACCTTAGAAAGGGTCTGTGCCTTGGAACCACTTCTACCTGGAAGTACGCGTCCTTCAGGTCGATTGTTGCGAACCAATCTCCAGGACGGATGCATGGTAGAATGCAGCAGACCGTCAGCATCTTGAACCGGTACTTGGCCAGGTGCCGGTTTAGACGCCTCAAATCCAAGATTGGTTGCAGCCCGCCTGCTTTCTTGGGGACCAGGAAGTATGGGCTGTAAAACCCTCGTTCCATATCGGCTGGGGGTACCGGCTCGGCCGCACCTTTTGTTAAAAGGGCGTCGATCTCCTCTCGCAGGAATGAGGCGCCTGTTCGGGGAACAGGTGATGCACACCTCGAAACCTGGGGGCGGACACGAATTGAGAATCGTGTAGCCCTGCCGGATTGTCCGGACCACCCACTGTGAGACCCCGGGAAGCTTCCACCAGGCTCCCAGGTAAGCTGACAGGGGTCGTGGTCGGGACGTGCCGATGGTCCCCATGGCGGGGCCGCCCGGAGGCGGACTTGTGGGCGGAATCACCAGGGAAGGACCCTGGGAGATGGTCAGATGAGGGCAGGGGTGGTGTGCCCCCGAGCTCTCTGCCATGGCCAGCGGGGCTCGGGCCCATGTCGGGATCTTCGTCGGAGACCGAGGAAGAGGAACCCCAGACCGTCCGGCATGCGAGACCGCTATTCTCGGGAGGAAGTGAGCTCTATCTTTGACACAATGGGTGCCGCCGTCCCGGAGGACGGCAGCGAGGAGTGTGTGGTGGACTCCCCCCCCCCTGGGAGAGCTGGGTCGAATACCAGACCCAAAGAAGAGCTCGTTTCCTCCCGAGTCGCCAACCTCAGGGGAGCTTCACTAGAAACCCTCGTCTGCTTCCGAAAACCTCAGAGGTTGGCTCCGTCTTCCGCATGCAGGGGTTTTCCCCGGACCAGAGGTCGAAGGAGTAAACCAAGGCAGGAGACGTACTCTTTGGCAGCGAACAGGCGGAGAGGGTTCCGGCCCAGAAGCAACGCCTGCTGCTTCTGGCGTGGAACTATACCCAGACCCTCCGCCTGCCTCCCGATCGTGGAGACCTTTGACGAAAATCTCCACGGCGACGCCAAAGAGGCCATCAGGGGAGACAGGCGCGTACGGAAGCCGAAAATCGGTCCTCGGGACGCATTGAAGCCTGCTCGAACCACAGATGGCGTTCCTGGACCACCAGCGTGGACATCGCGTGACCGATGTTCAGCACGGCTGATCTTGTAGCACGAGGCGACAATCAGCGGCTGAAAGCGATTCTCAGAGAGACTGCTGGTCACCACCACCCTGGTGCATGACACGGAGGACCTGTAAGGTCGCCATAGCATGCAATAATGCAGCAGGTTTACCCGCAGCTGAATAAGCTCTCATCATCAGGACTGATGAGACCTCCCAGCTTTGGCGGGAACACCCAAACGAGACCGTCAAGCAGCAGCGCTGTCGGGGTAAGCACCGCGACAACCTACCCACTCGGGGAATCGAAGAGTAACCGGTATCTGCTGCATTGGCCAGAGTGGTGAAGAGGGAGGAGCTCAATCCCCTGACGGGCAGGGGAGCCTGTCAGAATTAGTGAGCTCCTCGTGCTTCTCGGGGAGAAAAAGGCACTAGCGGTATGCGGGGAACCTGTCCCGGCGCCTGCCTAGCCACCAATTCTCCAACCGTGACAGCATCGACTCGGGGGGGAGGAGTCACCTCCCGCCGATCGAGGCTGCGGCTGTGAGAGCACCGCGAGCGCCTCCGGCTCCAGCTCGGCTGCAATCCCGAAGGAGGCAGGCCGAACTGGAGAACCGAAAGCCGCGCCCCTTCCGATGATGCGTGGGAGAGCAGATCGTTTACAGGATCATACGAGGTACCGGGCGACACCGAAGCGCCGTCCGATTCACCCGCAGACCAGGCGGGAAGCACGCTCGGTGTTTGGGGATGACGCGAGGAATCACCTGACGCCGCTCTACCCAAAACTTCAGCGTGCGACTCAGCAGAGTGCTGCAATGCAAACACTCGCGCTTCACGAGAGCCGCGTCGGTGTGCTGGAAACCAAACACATCGCGCAACTCCCGTGACCGTCTTTTCAACGAAAAGCCCACAACAGCCAGGAATAGTGCACGTTTTGCTCATCGTGTCGTGAAAAATGGACAGGATACTGAGAAAACGGCTGAATCACTGGACAGGCTTGCCTGAGAAGATCTTCGAGGTGCTGGCTGTTGGTTGCATGCTATTCTGAGCTAGCAGAGGTCACACCAAAAGAGCCAAGAGGTAAGCAACCTGCTGATCTTTCAAGCTAGAAGCGTCAAAGTTCAGGAGAGAGAGTCTCACTCAGTCAGCTCCGAAGGAAAATTGCATACTGAGGCTTAGGCACGCCCGGCTTTATACCCGGCTGATTGCTAATCAATCACCTTCGCCTGCAAATTAATTTGCCCGTTAATATGTTCGTCAGTCGCTCTCACGGTGATTCGCTCCCATTCAGTCGGTCTAATCCCGACTAACGTCTCCGGGACCGACTGAAAGGGAACAAATGTTAGAGTCAGGGTGATGAAAAATAACGTTTATAACATGGAAAGTGCTATTCTGTATGCAAGTTAGAGAAAAACACTCTGTATTAACCGTGTTGGTGTCAGTAATTTGTGAAATATCGCGAGAAAGTTAACTCGGTTAACATCACTACATGATTCCGTAATGTTTTTCTGCCAAGCGTTCCACTTCCTCCGACACATCGCCTCACTCAAGGTAAGGTTTCACATTTGTGTACATATTCCGTATTTTGCGTGTGTTTTATTATCATTTATTACATTAACTATGTGTAGATTTAGGGATTGAAGAAACGTTACTTGATTTTTCTCTGGTTTTCCATATTTGTCATCTACTTATACTGTTATTTCTGAGAGCCGTTGCATGGATTAGGTGTTTTACATGTAAAATTTGCTTCGAGATACGAACGTCACCCTGGAACGAATCAATTTTATATCTCGGGGTACCACTGTACTAATCAGATAATGATTCATTACAATATCTGATAATGATTAAAAGAATAATTCCAAAGGGAGAGCACGCTAGCGGTGGCAAAATTAATGGACTAACAAACGGACCAATTTCATTGCACAACATCTGAAATGTTTTGGTTTCCTAAAGAGCAGTTTACTGCCTCCAAAAGCAAGATGAAATGACATATGTTGCGTTTGTGTATGTGTTCAAGTTATTTCATATGCAGCAACTTTCATTTTCTTTTGATATTTTGTGCCAGTAACGACTTGTTGAATGGAAACTGTGATTTTATAGCTTTATCGATGTTATAGCTTTATACAAGAATAAAAGATTTTTCTGCAAAATATATTTGAAACAACTTACATCTTGAACGTCGTGCTTCATGTTCTCAGTCCTGCTGGAACTTCCTGATGAACCATTCCCCCAGAGGTGAACTCTAGAACACATTTTCATCCTACTCTGTCCCTTCTATTTACATTCATCACTTCCAGTTCCTATCACATCTAGGATGACCAATCGTCCTCTTTTGCCCAGACATGTCGACTTTTTACGCCCAATCCGGGGCATCCGGGTGGGTTTTATAAATTAATGAAAATGTCCGGTGTTCACTCTTTTTCATAGGACCATTTATGGATGTACGTAAATTGACCGGCGCTTGGCACACTATACTACGGTACTACCTTGCCTTGTGGGCGGGTCTGGTCCTCGCAAGATGATCATTGTGAGACTCTTCCGTTAATTATCTTATTACAGTTTTTAAGAGATATATTGTTGAAGCTGGAGAGTTCATCTTTAGAACATTATTTCATATTATTTATTTATTTTATTTTGTAACAAGATTTCATTTTATTTTATGACAGAAGTTCATTTTGCACCATTGAAGCATTATAAAGTCTGTTCATAAGCCTGTCTGAATTTGTGTCGCGAGGCTGTGCCGATTGTCCTCTTTTGTAAGCGTTCAAAATATAGTCACCCTAACCACATCCCCAAGCATGACCCTGCCACCACCATGCTTCACTCGATGAATGCCACGAGACAGTCAGCACTGTCTCGTAACATGAGAGTTGTTATTCTTTGTTTCATCAAACCGGTGAGATGCATCCAGATGTTTTGTCACACCAGGGACCATTTACCAAGGAGTGGCTTTCCTCTGGCCTCTGATTGTTAGAATGATGCAGAGGTGTTCTTCTGGAAGGATTTCCTCTCTCCACCGAGAAACACTGGAGCTCCACAGGAGACCTTTTGGTTCTTGGCACCTCCGTGTAATCGCTCAGTTTAGACGTTGGTTCTGAACCTCTTCCATTCAGAGAGGTCACTGTGTTCGTTTGGGAATTTTTTTTTCTGCACCTTTCACAAAATCTGTGCCTTGAGGCCATTGGACATGAAAAACTACATTTAATTAATTTCAAAACAAGGCTGTGTAAATGTGGAAACACTGTCGTGATGTGAGAGGTTTCTGGATGTATTTCTGTACTTCTGAGTGTTCTTTTCCATTTTGATCTGTAAGAATGTGCAGTAATGTAATATGTGTGTGTTTGTTGTGAAAATAATTTGTTGCCGCACTTCTGGTCTCTCTTTACCACCCCACATCTATTTTGACCCGTCTACCTCAAGTTGTTTATTGATGAAAAGTACGATTTTGGATTCTCAGATGGTTGCATAAATGGTTGCATATGGGGCTGAGCTCCCCTGAAGCTCCGATCCTAGAACCGTCCCCTTTTTGGAGCACAGAGGCTGAGCTACAAAACAGGAGCAGAAGCAAACCAGCGTCATTCATGTTCCGGGGTGTGAAATGACTCCCCGAAGCTGAGTTCATATAGAGCAGAGAGGCACAGATGTGGAGCACAGATGCAGCGCTGCTCAACACGAGCAGACAGGATGGAGGACACTGGGATTACACTGTGAACGGAGGATACATTTGGGTAAGTGCATTTGAGATAAGACCAGAACACATTTAAGTGAATTTATACTGTTGAAAAAATATTGTTTTCCCATATTTTTAGCCAAACTTGTTTCTTTTATATTAAAAATGAATTAAATATTTGGACTGAACCTCAAATTTCTTCAGATTTATCCAAAACTCTAACGTTTAAATAAGAAGAATCACAGTATCTTTACATTTTTGAAAACATTATTTAACTTAGATGTTATCTGAACACATTATACCATGCTCAAATAGAAGTTGAATTCAGATTTGATGGAAGTTTTCAACCGACCTCCTCTTCCTTCTCCGGTGGCATCGGAGCAGTTTTTGGACACTGTTTGCTATGAGCTACGGCTCATGGATCTGCGATGAGCGGTGTGGTCTTCTCTCAGTTTGACGCTCAGCGAGGCTCCAGCAGGAGCTTTCTTCAGGTCATTGATGGACAGCATGATGATTTACTGACCAGACATGCAGTGATGGATGGCAGCGAGTCTCTCCAGCACAGGAGGAGCGGGTACGTTAACGCACAGTTTACAAACATGCATGAAAGAGAAGAAATGTGACAAAATAGTATTTTGAATATATGCTTTTTTTTGATAAAAAGTAATTTTCACAAGGTTATCATTTAAACACATAACTTTTTATAGACAAATCATCTATT
>SRMA01027005.1:0-71265 GCA_007224835.1 Danionella cerebrum
CATCATTCCTACTTAATTCAAAACAGCCGCAGTGATTGGCACACAGTTGAGAATGAGACATTGTGCAAAGAGATTAAACGTTCAGGTTCTGCTACTGAATTTATAAACCCTGTGCTTTTACTAATGAATAACAGCTCAATTTCATGTGGCTTACGATGGCTCAACCACACCATTTGTTTCATACTGAGTCACCAAAAAGCACACACATGTGACCTCTCCAAATTGTATTGATATTTCATTGTAGCGGAATCAAATATTGACCCAAATAGGCAGGAATGTTTGGCTTTGCTTTGTCAGATTTGTTGCCATTTAGGTACAGGGCTTTTTTCAAGGTTTATTTAGCCTTTAGATGTGAGAGAAGACAGCAACAAGGTTTTTCTGCTGTTTTAGGAGATTTTATGCCATTCTGATGCCATTATTTTATCCATCAACAACTTATAAGTTTTAATGCTGAATTGGAAATTTGTTGCTTATTTCTTTTGTGCCAAACCAGCCTCAAACCAAGACACAAAAGCAGTTACAGCCCTAAACTATCTAGTGCACTGAGCAAAAAAGTTTGGGCAGGTGTGGAAAAAAATGCTTTGAAAAAGAATTCTTCAAAAATACGTTAATCATTTATTTTTATAAATGAACAGAATCCAGCTGCATTTCTTCTAGATTATACTTGCACAGAGTTTTAGGAAGGAATTGATAAATTGTTCCAAGCATCTACGAATGCAATATGTAGAATCATATCCTTCTGTGTTTTTATTGAATTCCAGTCACTCTGCGTGATGCTGAGATCACAGCTCTGTGGGGGTCATTGTCTTTCTCAAACTCATTAGCAGAGTTTGGCTGTCCCTCGTCTAGTTTTAAACCTCCTACACAGCTGTTTCTGTTTCAGTTCATGACTGTATTACAGCCTACACGTGACATCGACTATGACTAGCATCTGCTTGCTATAATTGGTTGATTATGGACCAGACTTAAACCCAATTAAACCCTATGAGAATTGATGCTAGTTTGAAGGTAAAAGGTAATCTATTTTCCTATTTCTAAACGCACTCTCAACTTTTGCAACTGTAGTTACATAAGAACATCTGTAAAATATATTTTTTATTTAGCAAGATTCAGGCAGTCTGCATTGACATCATACACATTGGGAAGTTTCTTCGTCTAAATGTTCACGAGTCAGTCTGGTGTGTCCACCTTGTTGAAATTGCTTGTTCAGGTCTTGATTTAAGAGAGCACAATCTTATTCCAACCATGCTTTCATGCCAGTCCTCTTGCTATTTCCTCAAGATGTATCTGCTTATTGCAGGCTTCGTGTTCGAGGGCACTCTACAGAATGCCATTCGCTGATAGTTTTGGTTGAGGAATGTTTCGAAGTAAGATTCACTCGCTCATTTCCCGCAAGTCGCATATGTCCAGGGATCCAGCAGAAGACTAAATTATAACCGAGCTCTAAATGCAGAAAAAAGTAAGCTTTCCCAATCATTCATTTCCTGTGCCTGAATCTGGAGACTTTTGTGGTGCAAACATATTGAAACAAATTGCATCAGTTCTCTGTTGCTTTATGAAAACTAGCAGGGGGCTGTTCAAGACATCCCCCACTTTACAACTATGATGAATTGCAGGCAAAAGCCAATCTCTCATTTTACAATGGTAAAGATTTATAGCAAAACACTGAGTAATCGAGACGCGTTCTGCTCAGGGACATGGACTTCTCTCTCGACTGACGGCATTTAACAAGAGATCAATGAATTCATTAATTAAGGAAGGTGTGTGTGAGGTACACGTGGGGTATAGGGTGGTGGTACTTAATAAAAAAGTAAGATTGTAGATTGCTACTTCCTTCACGGTGTCAGTAAAACACTAACCCTGGCAATTCATTAGGGCTTGAGTAGAGAGGGTGTGTAGAACGCTATTATAATTGCTCAGGGGATTATTGTTTTGTAGCTTTCGGTACATTTTTAAGGGCCTGAACTTTAAACTTTGGCGACTCCTTCCATACTTCTGATTATGGTTCGAAAAGTGGGTGTGGCAAAATAGCTCCAAAGCTTAAACATCTACGCTCGTGTAGTACTTTTATTTTATAGTGTAGAGATAAAAGATTTAGAGATTTAATTTATTCAACTCCTTCAGTCTCATCTTGAGGCATACGGGATGGTAAATTGCGAAGCTTTTTTGACTTAGTTTAAACTGTGTGCACGGCAGCCATTGGAAGTCGACACTTCGCCATAAACAGGAAGTTGTTATAACGCAGCCATAGAATGTCTGTTTTGTCGCAAATTTACCAACTATGGTAACCATCCATGTATGAACATTTCAACACTAACATTTCGACCCCTAACATTTTCTTCACCAGGTGGAGACAAGAAATACAACATTTAACAAACTAATAAAACAAATTTGACATTTGTGACAAGAATATTGGCCAAAACAATAGCAGACAAAGATATTTTGACTGGGGGCCAACTGGGGGTCATGAAGCTTTATGATGTGGTTTTCATTCTTTGATTTGGTAAATTTGCCTGTATTGTTCAGCAATTTGAACAAACCTCCCTTCAATACATCCCCAAAAATAAAGATTGGCTGTAGTGTGTAGTGCAACAAACCAAAAAAATCAGTTAATAATCGAAATTAAACAATAGGTGGTTCGCATCATTCCTACTTCATTCAAAACAGTCGCTGTGATTGGCACATGCACCGGTGCCTGCACTGCAGAGCGTGCATTTATCCACATTTCAGTAGAATTTTAAATCCTATTGTTCTCTGAACAGTAAGTTACATCACAACAGGGAGTTACCTGTTGCTTGAGATTGGCTCTGACCTTTTCTTCTGCTAATCCTGAGGTAGACACACAGCTGGCTGCTGGCTCTCTTTGGGGTCTCCCCTTTCCCCTCCTCCAAGATTTTTTTTCAATATAGCATGTGTTTTAGTTAAATAAAGCAGCATTTTCTGTTAACTCTTCTTAAACCTTGTTTCCAGAGTCCTCTGTAACGGGTAATGAATTATTAATTCAATAACCCCATTTATTGAAGATTAAACTCCTTGTCAGTCTCTCTCTCTCTCTGTGTAAAACGGAATGTTCTTGTGCCGTCTGTGCCAATGTCAAAAGTTAAATTGTGTGGAGGTAAAACTTTTGTTTATGATGCGTCCTGTGACATCTTACATGGGTGAAAGTTTGAGCGGACTGCTGCATTCTTATCTTTGAGAAGAAGCCTCTCTGTGTTCCTACGCTGTTCCTACAGGGAGTACCATCTCTTTAAGTCTTAGTTACACAAAGTCTAAAGCTGGGAGGAAAAGGATTCATCCATCTCCATTGACCTTTGCTACCATTACTGGGTTTGTTTTCATTTTTTCCCGCACCTTTTTCTCAGTGAATAATACTTGCTGGATTGTCAACTGCTTCCTTTGCCCTAGTTTCACCATAAAAAAAGATACAAAGACAATATATCCCTAACCTTAACTCTAACCCACCCTGCAACCCTAGACAGTTCTTATGTCACCCTAAAATAATACATAGTAATATATAAATAGTAATCACTGACTTTAAGCAGCATAGACCCCATATCATCTATGAAGATGTCAAAAACAACTGTTGATGGCTAAAAAGGAACGTGTTGAAGACATCATTAAATCCTCCCCATGTCAAAAACTACAACAACAAAGATGTGCTGAATTAATCATAGTGCTGCGGGTTGCGTCGAGAACTTCTTGGCACAAGAACTGTACATCTGACTTGTCTTCTGAGGGTGTTCCCGACAGTTTTGTAACATAATGCTGATTCATGCTGCAAAACACACTGTATAAAATGGTACAGCTTCTCCTGGGAGCTCTACTGCATCAAACAGACCCTGGTTTTACATTAACATGAACAAAATTCCACAGTCTAAAAGCTTTACTTTAAAATATCTCAATATTTCCACTACTTCTGGAACAATAGTTTGAACCAATTGAATGGCAATAGTGTATATAAACAATTATAAGAGGTGAAATTCTTCTTCAGCATAACTCTTCTAATCTGCTCTAGTCTATAGCCCAATGCCTCTCTTTGCAGTTTCCTACTCAAAAGCTGAAAATAAAACCATTTAAAGAGTTTGCCTAGTCAACCTAATGCTTTTAAACCTTAGGAGTCTTAGAAAATTTAGTAGTGTGTGCCAATCACTGCGGCTGTTTTGATTTAAGTAGGAATGACATGACCTTACCTCAAAGCTAGGTTTCAAAAAGGCTACTAGCTTTGATATTTATTACTTTAAATGAACATTAGAAGAGTTATGAGACATATTTTGCAAAGAAATTCAAATTAAAATTTGTGCAAATGCCCGATTGTCTTTCAGTTTAGTTTTACAGACCCCAAATCTGTCATCAGTCCCATCTAGAGATGAAAAGAAGGTAAAGTACTACTAAAAATAAATAAATGACATTTTTTTTGTACAATGTCAGGTTTGTGGATGTATTATTGTGTAATTGTGTAACAATACAAAGTGCAGCCTGCACATAACGGCTCTTTATAGAAGTTCTGAATCCAATCTGGCCAGTGTAATCAGAGAATAAAATGGGCTAGTGAATATTGGCTGATCGAGCCCTTGGCTGGGATCAAATGTCATTTCTATGAGGCTCCAGAGTGCCGAGAGAACCTTTAGAGACAGAAACAGACCAAAAATGACACAGGAAGGCCATCCACGACAGAGATCACAGGCACTGACATTTCAGTAAGAAGGTAAATCCACTTTATTTCTGGCTGAGAGAAAGAAAATGTAAAGTATGTGACTTTAAGAACTATTATACAACCATTGTTTCTAGTTCTCAGAACTGATCACGGGAGACTGATCTATAAGTGCACTGCAATATTCTACAACAAAAGAAGATAAGAAGGGAAATCTTAATCATTTAGCACTGTGAGACATAACGAAACAAAAATATGTCAATCCTGTGCCTTTTTCCCTAAATATGAAGAATAACACACAAAAAATTCCACTTTTTTTAAAGGGTCTTTCTTGCATTTTTATCTTTTTGCTTTTATTTCTTTTGTATTCAGATAAAGAACAGCCTTATGATGATTCAATGCCTCCACCTCGTCAATGAATCGCTCAGTGATTTGGTCCGTGTTGATATTTGTCGTGCTCATGGTAGAGACACTCGGATATGTATTGCATCACTACAGGAATGCTACGCTACCAATCACAGATTTTAGGGTCTGAATGAAATTAACAATTTTCAGAGCTGCCCGTCAGGCTCCAACACAGGAGTACGGACACATGAAAGAGCTAACACCTTAATAAGAAAGAAATTGATCGAAGCTTCATTCAATGTTGATTTTCATAGGTGCAAATTCCACCACAATGGCAAATAGAAAAGTATTGCGGTTTTAATCCTCAGCTCATGATTGACTATCGAGGTCCTGCCCTTGATTGTAAACTTCTGTCACGATTGAGACAACAATTATACACAGTGGATGCCGTTTCAACATGGGAATATTGGAAATTAGAGTTCCTTTTCTCACAGAGCCACAACAAACTGCTTTAGGTGGAGAGGGAGCAGTCACACCATGACAAGATGACCTGTAATATGAGGTTGTTGCAAACAGAAGAGCCTTTGGACCTATTGACACCCCTTCTGAAAACGACTGGTGGAGAGTCAAACTGAACAAACTTCACAGTGACTCCATTACCAACAAACACAAGATCCAAGCTCAGCTACAGACAAATATTCTGTTGTTATAGAACTTTTATTAAAATGATTTCTTTTGTAAAAATGCTTCCATGCAATTTGTGGCTGTGTGAAAACCAACCTTCATAGTGATTTAATACTGTCCAAAAAAAAAAAAAACAATTCGGGATTTACCGTATTTTTCGGCTCATAAGACGCACTTTTTCTTCCCCAAAACTGAGGGGGAAAAGTTGGTGCGTCTTATCGACCGAATGCAGAGCGCCGTGAAGTCCGGTCACGGCCGTATGAGAGGCGTAAGAGCTCCGGAGCTGCGGAACTAGGCCGAAGCCGCGGCCATATTTGTACACCCAGCGCTGCGCGCTGACGTCATCGCCCATCTCTGCCATCGCGCGGTCGTAACGAAAACGAGAAAAAAACTACATTTCCCACAATGCCTTTGGCTACAGTAGCCGCAGCAGTGCTTCCGCATCCATACTCACAAGCTACAGAGCTGCCGTTTCACACATTAAACGTAAAAGAGCCCCGGAGCTAGGCCGAAGCCGCGGCCATATTTGTACACCCAGCGCTGCGCGCTGACGTCTTCGCCCATCTCTGCTATAGCGCGGTCGTAACGAAAACGAGAAAAAAAACTACATTTCCCACAATGCCTTGGCTACGGTAGCCGCAGCGGTGCTTCCACATCCATACTCACGAGCGGAACTGCTGCCGTGAGCTCTCTCTCTCTTGCTCGCGTGATGAAAACAAAACGCTCTCAATGACTGAAACTCTCCTTTAATAAACTCAAACTCAAATCATCTCTCAACGGTACATCTCACACATGTACATACGAGATAGCAAACGTAAGTAACATGCTCTGCAATAAGGTAGTGTTGCTAACCTGGTAAGAGCGCATAAGGATCATATCTTAACACCATGCAACCGAATTGTCACTTGAATAAACTATAAATAATGAGTTATTTAACATTAAGGAGTAGTTACATTTATTTTACATTAAAATAATTATTAATTAATTATTAAATAAGTATTATTTTACATCATGGGTTGCCCAGATTCTTTTAAAGGTTTAAAGGGGGGCTCGACTAAAAAAGTTTGAGAAACACTGTATTATTACTAATGTGGGGCAATCTTACTAGCTATTATTAGTAATGTAGTGACAATGTTACTGGCTATTATTAGTAATGTAGTGACAATGTTACTGGCTATTATTAGTAATGTAGTGACAATGTTACTAGCTATTATTAGTAATGTAGTGAATGTTACTAGCTATTATTAGTAATGTAGTGACAATGTTACTGGCTATTATTAGTAATGTAGTGACAATGTTACTAGCTATTATTAGTAATGTAGTGACAATGTTACTAGCTATTATTAGTAATGTAGTGACAATGTTACTGGCTATTATTAGTAATGTGGTGACAATGTTACTAGCTATTATTAGTAATGTAGTGACAATGTTACTAGCTATTATTAGTAATGTAGTGACAATGTCACAAGCTATTATTAGTAATGTAGTGACAATGTTAATAGCTATTATTAGTAATGTAGTGACAATGTTACTGGCTATTATTAGTAATGTGGTGACAATGTTACTGGCTATTATTAGTAATGTGGTGACAATGTTACTAGCTATTATTAGTAATGTAGTACAATGTTACTGGCTATTATTAGTAATGTAGTGACAATGTTACTGGCTATTATTAGTAATGTGGTGACAATGTTACTGGATATTATTAGTAATGTAGTGACAATGTTACTGGCTATTATTAGAAATGTAGTGACAATGTTACTGGCTATTATTAGTAATGTAGTGACAATGTTACTAGCTATTATTAGTAATGTAGTGACAATGTTACTAGCTATTATTAGTAATGTGGTGACAATGTTACTAGCTATTATTAGTAATGTAGTGACAATGTTACTGGCTATTATTAGTAATGTAGCGACAATGTTACTGGCTATTATTAGTAATGTAGTGACAATGTTACTGGCTATTATTAGTAATGTAGTGACAATGTTACTGGCTATTATTAGTAATGTGGTGACAATGTTACTGGCTATTATTAGTAACGTAGTGACAATGTTACTAGCTATTATTAGTAACGTAGTGACAATGTTACTAGCTATTATTAGTAACGTAGTGACAATATTACTAGCTATTTTTAGTAATGTAGTGACAATGTTACTAGCTATTATTAGTAATGTGGTGACAATGTTACTGGCCATTATTAGTAATGTAGTGACAATGTTACTGGCCATTATTAGTAATGTAGTGACAATGTTACTAGCTATTATTAGTAATGTAGTGACAATGTTACTGGCTATCATTAGTAATGTGGTGACAATGTTACTATTATCAGTAATGTAGTGACAATGTTACTGGCTATCATTAGTAATGTGGTGACAATGTTACTGGCTATTATTAGTAATGTAGTGACAATGTTACTAGCTATTATTAGTAATGTAGTGACAATGTTACTGGCTATTACGGTATTACTAATGTGGGGGCAATGTTGCACTGGAACAGTGATGGTGATAACGAATGGTGGACTTTAGAATGATGAGTGGGGGCAAAGAAAAACATTACAGCCTTTTTTTTGTTACTTTTACTGTTTACTGTCTGTTCATGTTACATGTTTGGCTGTTAACTTCTACACAGTTGATATAAAATATTTTACAACAGTATTTGGTTCAGAATCTTTTTTTCTAGATCTTCCTCATTTAAAATTGGGTGCGTCTTATGTGCCGGTGCGTCTTATGAGCCGAAAAATACGGTACATCAAAAATCCATATGTTTACTAACAAACATATTTTTCTTGGTTTGTTTTTCTTGGTCACGATAAGATACATACCTCAAAATTAATCAACACTACTTTTAACTAAATATTGAAACTGCTTATATAACAAACAATCATTAAAAAGAAACAATAATTTAAGAAGTGCTAATGTTTGCAATAATTCATCTTTTGCACTCTAAGTGATTGAGAAATATGAGCATAAGATAAGCGTATATTACATAAAATAAAAAGACAAGGTAAAGAAGTTTCGGAAGTGACTAGAATCACTCCAAGAATCAAATACACCTAGACAACATCTCCCAGTAGCTCCACGATAAGTATTATGACAATTTTGTATTGCAATGTATTGTGCCACGGTATATTGTCACACCCCTAGTAAAAACAGAATAAGCCCCGATAGAGAGCCCTGTGGGACCCCTAAGGTGGTACTTTGTAGGTACATTTTTATACCAAGCAATGTATATAAAGTTATGTAAAACAATTTCTCTAGCTAGTCTCTTAAACCAGTTATTTTTGTCCAGCAGGCAATTATTACTAACACTACATGAAACAAAAACTACATAATAGCATTTCTTTCTGTAGCATTTTAACCTTGATGCTACTACAGCAACATTTATACATGTAAAAATGTAAAAATAAATGGTATTTTCCTTCATATTATTAACAACTGGGTCTCTCTCTCTCTCTCTCTCTCTGTCTCTGTCTGTCTGTGTGAGCATGTTTTTTTTTACGAGAGATGCAACAGGCCACACACTAGTGAAGGGATATTTATGACTGCTGCATGTGGCACATTAGGGCTGCACACTGTAATATCCTGAGGCGCTGGGAGCTGGGCGATGTCAAATGGGGCCTGACGGATGAATTCAGATCCTGCTGAGATGCACATCATCAAATCTCAACAAATCATCCACACAAAACTTTATATAATCTATATTTTTATAGAATGCATAGGCATTACATTGACGTGGATGAATTGTAGTTGATAAATAAAAAATAAAAAAAAGGAAAACCAGAAAAAAATCAAGTAACGTTTTGTCAATTGTTAAATCTACACATTGGTAATGTAATAAATGATAATAAAACACATGCAAAATACGTAATTTTTACACAAATGTGAAACCTTAACTTGAGAGTGAAGCGATGTAATGGAGGAGGTGGAACGGATGCCAGAAAACATTATGGCACTACGTATGAAAATGTTTCTCTTGATTTAAAATTGATTTAAAGTGTTTTAAGGCATATCAGCCCCTTAAAGCACACTTTCTTCAAAGGGAGAAAGAAGTGCAAGGACGCAGAAGCGCACCACAACGTGAGACAAACAAGTGGCAAATAGAACAGAAATGTTTTTTATTGTTCGTATGTCAAATTTTTGAAAAAAACTTTCCCGGGAGACCTTTCATAGATCAAACATTTCGTAACTCGAAGCATTCGTATCTCGGGGTACCACTGTACCTCAAACACGAGTCAATTATGGACAGTTTTGAGAAATGATGCAGTACAAGAATGGATTCCTTGTCTAGTGACAATTTTTGTGACGCCTCATTAATATCAGACAGAAGAGTGTGACGTGCACAGATGAATCACTGAACCTGTGTGGATTCAGATGAACTGTAAGTGGTTTTAAAACATGAGTAATCAAACATGTTAACAATTGTGCATCAAAACATAGTTTGTGTAATGGATTGATAACTTTAGCCAAATATATTATAATGTTAGTAGTTGACGGGTTTAAAAAGGCTTAAAAATGCTTTCTGTTTAATACTCTCACTGTCTCAAACACAACTGTCATACTCAAGATCCTCCTTCTGGTCATTGTCCTTGTAGCGCTTGTCTATTTTTTGTCATCTGATACGCTATTCGTAGCCACCAAACGGGCAGTGATTGGCAGACTTGTTGCCTGCATAAATTCATAAATGTTTGTATTAATAAATTGAAAACTTGCGGTAACTGGGAAAATTGGCCTAGGAGCAAAAAAAGATAAGATATGTTAGAATGAATGTGAGGACAGAAGTAAACAACGGAAAACGGAACGCCTGAAGCCTGGGATAACATGGACAGACTTTCCTGGTTAATTTTAACACTTGGCATTGTTTACGATATCATTTGTGTTAATCGCGTTTGATATCAAACTACTTCAAGTTTGAGTGCGAGCTGCCATGATAAACCAAAAAAAAAGGTTTTGTAAATAGATACAGGGCAACCCAAAACACAGTGGATGTATTCGCACAAAAAACAAAACAAAAAAAAAAAAACACTTTTCTTTTTTTCATGTTTTTGGTTGAGATCAGAGTTCGGCTTAGTTAGCGCAAATGAAAATCTAGCGATCATTTGGCTTCGTACAGAGACCACCTCCTCAAGCAGGTTTCCGACCATTTTTTCGTCTGCTTTTGGTAAAATGAACTCTAGTTTGAATGCATCAAAACTTAACAAGTCAGGTGTGGAGGCACCTTAAAGGCTCTAGATGATAATCCTTTATTAATTTATTAATACACATTACACCTAATGTAGAACTGACATTTTGCAGACTGACCAGTACAAAAAGTGAAAAAAGGGCACAAGATAGGAAGCCTTCAGAAGCACACAGAAATCTATTGATTAAAACATTTTAAAACCGATGCAGAATTGTATTTGTTAAAAACATATCAAACACAAAGCAGAATAGTATTGATTAAAACTTATTAAACACAACACAAAATCGAATTTGTTAAAACATATTAAACAAAAAACATTGTTATTTATACTTGATTATCTTCCAAACAAAAACCAACGTCTTTGTCTTAACGTTGACATTTATTTGGACCCAATTGACAAGGTTATCTTCCTTTTTAAAAGTGACTCTCACACAGTGTTACTCCTGACATTATTCACTGGAGCTGCTCTTCCTAATATATTGTCCTTCTAATGAGCTCTGCCAGCAACAAGTTCTAGAATTCCTAACTGTGACAAGACAAGTGAAGCAAATGGGGGATACAACTTTCTCTAAGTGGACTATTAACACTGGTGCTCCTGGGGCTTCTTGCTCGTGACTGTGGTTATTTAACCTAAACCATTCAACAACACATATCAATTTGACTGATGGTCGCATGGTAATTGGCTGACAAGCACTGATAAAATGGAACACAGGGAGGAAGTGGCTTGCCTCATAATGAGGATAACAGAAAAGAGCAAAAATCAAAGAAAGGACTGCAGGCACATGGCAGACAGTGCACACCTCAGAATGTAAATGAAGAATTCTTCCCAAGTCTATTCTTTCCTCACTCCTCCCGTTGGCAGGTGTTTGCCACAGGTTTGGACGTGTTTAATCAGTCTTTATATGTGATGGAATGTCTTTTCCTGATTAAACAATATCCAAAATCAATAGATTATTTCAACAAATATAGGATTTCAGCATCACTACTGAATGTAGGCAGAACAGAGCAGCAGAACTTATTGTTGGACAGATGTTCACATAGCTGCTGCCTCAAAATCAATGCTAGATTTAATTCTTGGATATAGGTCATCATCACAAGCAAAGGAATTATGTATCCTAGTAAAAATCATGATGATCTTGCGAATAGAATCTTTTGAATCCTTCGAAGTCCGCCGAGTCATACATTTCTTTTTTTCACAATTTTTAAACTGAGTCAGATAAAGGTAAAAGTAGACAAACTACTGCAAACGCTGCTTTTAGAAAGATAAAAATCAATAGCTCTTAACTTACCCATAAGTCTATGTATACTCTCCCCTTTGTTGTCTTCAATCATTAGATGTTTCACAGCTTACAGTTAGTTGAGAATGATGCAGCATGGTTTCAAGCAAAAACTAAAATGAGAGAGCACCATGCAGTCTTAGCATTCCTGCATCGGTTGTCGGTAAAATTTTTTAATTAATTTTGAGAATTTCTATTTTTTTTTTGAAAGGTTTTAAACTGGCAGGCCACTGAATACCTACAAATACCTAGTAACTACAAAGTGTCATTTTTAAAATGTTTAAAATTGCAAAACTTATCATTTTATAGTAGTTAAATCAAATCAAAGCGTTTTAAATTACCAAAAAAGCTAGTTTTACAGGAATTCTGTACCATCAATAGCCTAATGACATGTACATTACACAACAGACATTTGCATATGTTTTTTTTTAAATGATCAGGAATGATGCACTGCAGATTCTCCAGTATCATTTGTCATTGCCGCTTCTGGTCATGTGACAAGACCCAGATAAAACAGATGTGGTTAAGACACATGGAGTAAAGCAACATATAAATAGTTAAAATGTATATCATTTACGTTTTTTAATCGCAAACATCAATGTAATACAATTTGGTTGAGAATTCACAAAACTCACAAAGAGAAATAAAAATGGTTTCCATTAGAACCCAGTTAGCACAAAATTTAAATAAATGGATTAATGGCACTGTCCACAATTCTAATGAGCAGATGTGAACAAGCCATTTGAGGGGTTCACCTAAACCACAGAGTCCTCAAGCCACATTTATTACCAGCAATCAATAATGCAGACAGGCCCCGTCCCATAAGGCCTCTTTTTCAAACCGATTCATACATCACTCACATTAATACTCATTTAAGCTCAATACACTGCTTATTGCTTTTTGATTGCTTTATTCTTGTCTTGCCAGGAGAGAAGCAATATAAATTACGTATAAAATAAATAGATCTCCGATTCTAAATGTCAAGCCAGTGTGTGATTTAACCTTTATTTAAAATTAATTTAATTAGCGTGGACATCGCTGTGGAAGTTTGTGTGAAATATTTACAAATAAAAAAACAATAGCATCATGTGCTTCTGGGGAGCTTGCAGATGTGGATATATGACAGAGCTAAACCTGAGACTGACTATGGAAGGCTAGAGGGGGAATCCGTTTGTCCAGTGCGGTCATATCAACAATATTCCTGGCAAAGAGACAAATGAAAGGCCCATTTCCCGAATGGCAGAGGATGTGTGCTGCTTTTTCATCAATGCACACATCTGGGAAGCTATTGCTGTGTGTCTATTGCTTTGGGGTTGCTACCAGATATGTGAGGGTTGCTATGGTGCCTCTGTTGCTTACTGATCTAGGAATCCTGGAAATAGATTAGAGTTTTTCCTGATTATTCAAAGTTCAGAACATTTTGTCAACTCAAGGTGAACTCCAGAAGGTTTGGTCACAAACTTATGGACTTATGACATGCTTTTAGCTTTTATTCTCTTCAGTCTTCAAGTGTATTCATATGACATCACAAAAAATACTGACACAAATTCTAATTAAATTGGTAAATTAAAATAAAAACTGTAAGCAGCAATTTAATCATTACAGTATGTACTATGACCAATCATTATTTAGAAGATGTATTCAAGTGAAAACTGGAAAATTTACTGAACAAAATAGGCAAAAAAAAGAGAACGCAAAGTGTTATGACCCCCGTTCTAAATATTTTTTATAGGTATTATTATGGCCAAGATTCTTGTCACAAATGTCAAAATTGAGAACAAATGGTTGTTCCACTTTTGGAACTATAACTGAGAGTGAATGTTGTAGATTTGGTCAGACATGGGCTGTTAACATTTTTGGCAAATTTGGGACTAACCAGAGATTGTATGACTGGCGAAACAACTATCTGTTTATGGTGAAATGTCAACTTTCGACAACCGCTGAGTGCAAATACATTAACAAAGTCAAAAAAGCATCGCAAATTACCTTTCTATAAGTCTTAATGGAGCCAGATGGAGCTTAAAGGTGAAAATCAAAAGAGAAACTCTAGGAGGAGATCATTAAAGCATGACATGAGCAAAAAAATTGCCATTTTAGAGTTAAACCATTCAATAATGTCCATAAAGCTTTGAAATCTAACATTGCAAGAGGCCATGAAACTGCCAGAGTTTGAGGGTGATCACATGAATTCTTTAGGAGGATTTTGTTGAAGTACAAGTTCTGGAATTATACAAAAGTAAATTCCAAAAGTAAAATCCCAATAACTGGCTTAAGGTCGGTTTTGGAAACAAATGACTTTCTTGGAGGTCTTACATAAGTATTAATCATTTCAAACATGTCCTCCAAGAACACTTTGAAATAGTAGTTTAAAACAGAACAAAATGGGATATTCCACTAGGTGGCGCTATATCTGTGTCACAGAGACAAACCCTGTAACTCCCTCCTCTGACAAACAGAGGGAACCATCGCCCCACTAACTTCTGCCCTCTACACACTACATTTCCCACGATCCCCCAGGTCTACCTTGATTATTCCCCCAGCTGAAGAGCTTTTCACCCCTCTGCTTAAACAGACTGAAACTGATCCCTCTTTGCGAAGTCTTGTTTGCCTATTGCTGCAATTCTGAGCGATTACTACCTGTGCATGCCTACCTGTTGTGACCCCGCCTGTTTACCGTTTACAATTCTTGCTACCTGCCTGCTGTATTACTCTTTCTGTCATTGGATTCTGATTGTTTGCTGCCTGCCCTGACTATTAGTCTGTTGTCTGACTACGCCTCTGTCTGTCCTGTATTGCTGCATACGCCGGTGCCTGAACTTTGCTTGTCTGACCTCGAATCCAATAAAGCCCGCAGATGGATCCCAACTCGAGTGACGATTCGTTACAATCTGACACCGTAGGTTTCTTATGGATTTGTTCAGACATGGACTTTTAACAGCAATGGCAAATTTGTTTATGTTTAACAAAGATAAGGCTTTTGGTAAAAAAGTGGGCAAATATCAGACTTCCTTTTATTTTTATTTAAGTCTCTGTACCCTACACATGTGCCTAATATCATTCATGTACAAAAAATTCAGAGTGCAACATAAGCTAAAACGCGATACGTGGCACATTAATGTGGACACAAACGTATGGTTAACTCATTTAAAGGATGAAAACACCATGCTTTTGATAGATGATATATTTCTCTGAAGCTATTCTCAGTTTACATTTAAAACATTAATCATTCCCTTTTTTCTGTTTACTCTCTCTGCACATCTTCTTGTGTTTAGCCCGAGCGCTTCACTAATACATATGACTGTGATCGAAGCTTCAAAAACATCAAAAGTTGCTCAAATTAGCAAAAATTAAACAGCCTTTCAAAGTGAACGTTAATGAAAGTTATAATTCACGACTGTTCGATTCAGATAGCTTGTGGGAACATACTGCTAAGCTTTTCTCAATGCTGATCTGTTTTACCATATATCTGCTGCGCATTAATTCAAATGTCACTCTAGGAAGTGCAGCACAGACAACATGTTTGCCAACAGGAAAATAAAACACTTTAATTAAAGCAGATTTTCTTTAAGTAATTAAGGCTGAGAAAGGATAACAAAGATTAATGCCTTTTTAACATATTACAGCAGCCTTTCTGACGGGACTTTCTACAAACTTGAATTGGGTTTATTAAAAGAAAACTGCTGAACTATGAGGATTAAACAGTTTTAATTCAATGAGAATTCAACTTGTGATTGAGAATGAGAGCAGATGCTGGGTTTCGTGAAGTCAAGAAAAAGCCAGAGATATTTACAAATACAATAAAATGCTACAGATTCTGGTGACATTAAAAATGTAAACGTTCATTTGATGATCATTGTAGAAACAAATTTCCAAAGGTGGGACCAAGACAGTACTTTATAGGTAAGGTCAAGTCTGAAATCAATGCAGGGACAGTCCGAATCAAGTCCAAAATAAATGCAGGGACAGTCCGAGTCAAGTCCAAAATAAATGCAGGGACAGTCCGAGTCAAGTCCCAAATAAATGCAGGGACAGTCCGAGTCAAGTCCCAAATCAATGCAGGGACAGTCCGAGTCAAGTCCTAAGTCAATACAGGGTACATCTGAGTCATGTCCCAAATCAATGCAGGGACAGTCCGAGTCAAGTCCTAAGTCAATGCAGGGACAGTCCGAGTCAAGTCCCAAATCAATGCAGGGACAGTCCGAGTCAAGTCCTAAGTCAATGCAGGGTACATCTGAGTCATGTCCCAAATCAATGCAGGGACAGTTCGAGTCAAGTGCCAATTCTCAAAGCATGTTTGAGAAAACGCCCAAATATCTTACCATCTGTTTTATACAGTGATTATATAAATGAAATTAATTAAATTGATCTTGCTACAGAAGCATTGATTTTTAAATTGGTCGAAATCCCAATTGAACGGGTGCCACACAATATTTGACATACATATATGAACACATCTAATCAATATTTGTAATTTTTTTCTCCAGTGTTTTCCTGATTCCCTGTTAGATTTAACTGCCCTTGCTTACGATGAACTTATGTTTGGTGTGAAAACACTAGTAAAGCACTGTAATAGAGATGCAAGTCAAATTCATACATTCCATTTAGTCAAACTCTTAATAAAAACCTTAAGACTTAACAGAACTGATTAACGAAATTGCTTGTTTTAAAGAGTTTATTTAAAACATTGGAAACCTATTCTACAATGAAGAGCATGAGCCAACAAATTAGCTCATATTTTTTTATTTGTCATATTTGAGATTAATACGCAAGGGTGGCTAAATCTAACAAGTAAAAATATCACTATTCTCTCTGTGTTAAGCTACAGAATACTGATATTAATGTATTACAATAAAATAAAATATTGGCATATTTAAAACAGAGTTTGAACTAAAAACCATCAAGTACATATCTTTCCAGTGCATTTAAAAGGGCAATTTGTTTAAAAAGGATCAATATTTGTGGTAATGTTGACATTAATAAGCTTAGTAACTTCACTTATTAACATTTTGTTAAAGTCATTAATTTAATTCAAACAAATACATTTGTTTTTCTTTTTTGCATAACTTAAATAGTGTTGCTGAACTAAAGGTATTAAAACTTCTATATATTGTATAAATGCTGTACTCTTTCCACCCCGGGTTTTACAGTATTTCTTGAGGAGGAACAGAGGGAGAATTTCTCAACAGAGTTTCTGTCATACCTAAGTTTCCCCAAAAGGATCCTGAAATCAAACGCAACGCAGACAGTGTATGGCATGAAGTCAAAGAACATTATGTTTTTAGAAAAGCTCTACTGGTAACACAAAGCTAGTGCTTGAATGCTAGAGGTTTACAAAAACATTAAAAAGCTGAGCGAATCAGTGAAATGTTGAAATGAGCCAAGCTGAAAAGTTTATTTTGTTCACAGGGAAACAATGGAAAATATGAATGACTGAGAATTAATAAACATGTTTTTAAACCAAGGTTACTAGCATTCTTCTAAAAATTTCAGATGAATTGCGATGAAAATAGAATGAGAGAAAGTTGTTTACACAAATGGTGGAAGTCTGCAGTTTCGATCTCTATAGTTTTGCAACTTCACTCATAATGAAACAAAAGAAAAATCTAAATCAAATCTAATTTGGTGTTGCCACATTTGCCTTCAAATAAGCATTAATTCTCATAGGTACACTTGTAAAAAAAGACTTTCAGTGTACAGTTACACCAGACAGTTGTAGGTTAAAACAGAAACTGTGTAGGATGCTTAAAACTGGGTGAGAAGTTTTAAGCAGAAGTTGAGGTTGAGAGGCTACATGTACAGAAGTTCTCCAAGATGTTTGGAACCAGCCGAGTGCCTTCAAAAACTGTGTGCAAGTGCACATCTTAGATATGATGCTGTTTTTAAGTCGGGCTGTAAACAACAAACGTTGATTTTTGGTTGAGACTTCTTGTTTGATGAAAAAATGATTGATTAACACTAATTTTTGAAAGCATTCGTTTGATGCAGCCTTTTTCACACCCGCCTACTGTTGCACAGTAATGTATATCATTTCATCTTTCCTTTCACTTTTCTTTATAATTAGGGCTTGAGCACCAAAGGTATTTGCTCAGAATATTAGAGTTATTAGCACATTTTGAGGGTGAACAATTACGTTGGATTCTGGTTTGAAAAGTAGGTGTGCCAAATAGCACCACCTAACACTGGTACACTAACAATTTGTTGTAGGTGAATGGAATTTGGCAAACACATATAGGGTACCAGGAATTAAATATAAGTACATAATATGGATTGCACTTACAAACTCATCAGGAAGTCGATCATTTTGCGAAAACCTCTAAAAATGGCCACTTTGTTCATGTCACTCTTTGACGAACTCCTCCTAGAGAATGTATTGTTTAATCTCCAAACTCTATCTCTCTTATCTGAAGGCATATGGGATTTTAAATTGAGTTTTTCAATTTACAATGTTTGCATAGCAGCCATCGAAAAATGAAATTTCACCACAAGAGGAAGTTGGACAAATAAAATGTCTGATTGGGATTAAACTTGGCACGTTTGTTAAGAAACTATTCGTGAACACTTTGATATACCAAACCTACAGTATCAGTATAGTGCCACCAGGTGGCCACCGGAAATACAGCATTTAACATTGATTAGGTGCTTCTTTCACCCATTTAGACATTTGTGATAAGAATATTGTCCAATACAATAAAAGAAAAATATTTATTTTCATTCACAGTGCCACCTGGTCGCAGGTTAACACTTTATTTTGTGGTTTTCATTATTTAAACAAATCTAGATATTATTTTTCAATTTTTAATATTAAATTATAAATATTTAAATCTCATTTAAATACATTGGACCCTGGGGTACAGGACCCCTTTGATGCTTGCAGCTTTAATTATTCCTAGATTTGCATAACACCATAAAAAAACTTCCATTGGCTGGGAATGAAACAGTAACTGATGAGGGATCAGGGAGTAACACCAACTTCTGCGTATTTATAAAACCTCAACCTTCACTCATGGAGCAAAAATACTGGACTCACAGTTTGAAATCAGCTTCATATCAAAACTTTGAAACACTAGTGAAACAGCCCTCAGACATTTCTATTCAAACATTGAATGGGATTGCATTGTGTAAAAAGAGCACATTACAAACAAAGTTTATGACTCAAAGGAGGATTCCCAAAAAGCTTTAGTTGGTGTATCCAAACTGCTAAAGCATGTAAACAATTCTGTTCACTGGAAAAGCACATTGTAAATGCCAGAGGTGGAATGCCTCATTTATATTCTGCATGAAAACTCAATGTATCACTTCACTTGCTGCTTGTTTTTCCAGTTCTTAGCCGATCCTCAGCAGTTTCAACATCACAGAGTGAACACTAAAATAAGCTTATAGAGCATACAAATATAAATGATGTTAACGAAATGAAAGTGTGGAGTAAGTGCTACATTAAACTGTCAGCAGGCCTCGTGGAGTCATGGAATCATGCCATTTGTTTAAATTAACCAAATCATTTTTAGAATCAAGAATATTAGAGTAATTGTAACCCTTAATTTGTTTAAAGCACCCACTGATCTCAAGCTGTTAACAGATTTTTTAACAGAGCAGCTCTTTAAGTCACATCACTGTTTGCACAAGCACTACAAGACCCTGCTAGGTTTAAGAGCCCTGCTTTAAAGAAGAAATGGTAAAAATTGACCTTAACACTCAGTTTGTAAAAAAGTGACGTTTTTCTTTGTACATTTACTGTTGTTTGACATTAATTGGAGTTAAAGGCTTAATGTGGTCTTTCATTAAGAAGAACTAGAGCAGCATTGAACTCCTCAGGCCATAATTCATCTATTCTGAGCATTTACAAAGAGGGATAATTTGGTTTAATACTGATTACTGCTCTGGGTGATGGAGAGATGGATGATTGGTCCAGGTTCATGCACTAGTAAAGCTTCAGATGAGCTATGATGCAATGTAGAACACTTCAAATGCGCAAATTAACCATTAACGAGAGAAAGTGGAATAAAAAGGGAAATATATCAAAGAGCTCTTTGGATGAACTTTACTTACTGCCATTTTAAATGGTGACATTTTTTTAAACTATTGTTTTAACAGAAGCAAAATGTTTAAAGCTATTTTCTGACTCCTATTACTCCGATATCCTCATGGCTCATAAGAAAACTACTACTACAGGCACACACACACACACACACACACACACAACACTTTAAGCTGCTTTAGTTTAACTCAAGGATTCAACCGGTGAGACAAATAAATGCTGACAAAACAATGCATTTACTAACAAAGTATAGGTGTAATGATACACTCATGATATGTTGTATATCACAATAACATGTCCACAAAATTATATGAGTCACAATATTTTTGGATGAGTTTTGGAAAATTTTGGAAAATTAAAGCTAAGAAGGCAAGAGACTAATTTGATTTATGTTCGAACATTCAATATCATCCAACCACTAGAGGGCAGTGCTAATGTTTGCATAAAGTCCTTTATTTTTCTAATTTTATAATATTTCTCCTGTTTCTCATTTACAATGTAAGTAAGGATTCTTGTATACTAGTGAATATTAAATTAAATAATAAGATAAGTTAACCTGTTAACCCCTAAGGCATATTTCTGAAAATCCTATACCTTATATATATATATAAGATGGGTTCTTGGGGGGTGGTGTAGATGAGCCAATTTGACAGTCAAGAACACTGGGTAAGAGTAAATGATGTTGAATTGGCCAAAAAAAACACGTTTCCTCTAATATCTCCTTTTTTACTTATAACGAAGCAAATAAACACAATCAATTGTAACCACTACATGTGAAGGACATCTGTAGCAAGTTTGGTGTTCATACTACAAGAAACTAATATTCTGTAAAGGTTTTGATTGAACAAAGTTCAGGCATAATCCATGTTGGCACAGTTTGGCACAATTTGGCACAATAATTGAAATATGGAAAAAATCTTGTCCAAAGCTTCAGCTACGTTCATAGTCTTCTTTTCTTGCTTATGGGACATGATTTCAGCAAAAAACTCCTAAAGAAACGCTGTAAAAAAGGTGTTGAAGCCCCTTTACGCTGTCTCAATGCGCCATGCGTAAGCTCCTATTTATACCACTTTCCCGTGCCTCCATCAGTAGAGCTAAGAGTTAAAACACCAAAGTCATAGGATTGAATTTTGTTTCTTTGGATCAAAGTGTCTGAAAAATATATCCAAGGAACTGGGAATGCCTATCAACAGTGTTCAAACTCTGATTAAGAAGTGGAAAGTGAGGGATTCTGTTGAAACTAACAAACATTTCTCCTAAAAGGCATGCACTGTCTATATAAGGTCGTAGGTTTGACGGTGCATGTCAAAGCACAAACCAAGCATGAAGACAAAGGAATTGTCTGTAGACCTCCAAGACAGGATTGTCTCGAGGCACAAGGCTGGGGAAGGTTACAGAAAAATCTCTGCTGCTCTGAAAGTTCCAATGAGCACAGTGGCCTCCATCATCCATAAATGGAAGATGTTTGGAACCACCAGGACTCTTCTTAGAGCTGGCCGGCCATCTAAGCTGGGTGATTGGGGGAGAAGAGAGGTGATCAATAACCCGAGGGTCACTCTTTCTGAGCTCCAGCACTCTTCTGTGGAGAGGGAAGAACCATACAGAAGGACAACCATCTGTGCAGCAATCCACCAATCAGGCCTGTATGGTAGAGTGGCCAGACGGAAGCCAGTCCTTAGTAAAGGGCACATAGCTGCCCACCTGGAATTTGCCAAAATGCATCTGAAAAACTCTCAGACCACAAGAAACAAAATTCTCTGGTCTGATGAGACTAAAATTGAACTTGCAGCTTACAATGCAGCAGTGTGGAACTTATTCAACAGAAAACAGATTACTACAACATCTCACCTATTACCACTCCTCATGCGGAAATATGCATCCACAAGCAAGATACTCAGATTCATTGAATATGCCGAAAATTTAATGGCCTGGAGGCCTGAATATTACCTCAATAATATCCCTCAAAGGGTTTCAGTCACAGTCTTGGTGAAGCAGCACTCACTCAGAGGCAGCAGTGCATCGAGCAGCTAGAAGTTGGGAGAACCGTGGAGAGCCTCCCAGTTCCTTACAACCATCGTCTCCAGAAAGTACAGAGAGAGATCAAAAACTTACAGTGGGGAGAGAAGCACCAGACAGACTTTGACCCGAATTTCGCAGCGAAATTTTGTGTGACGATGCAACTCAATGTAAAACCATGGGCGCCAATGGGACACAACACATTGGATCGAACGATTGGTGCCAACAAACAAAACCAAAAAAAAGTTCTGGAGTGTAATTTCTGTATTTCGCAAGACCAATGAAAGCTGGCTCTTGATGCAAATGACAGCTCCCTTTGATCAGCCACCAACAGTATTAAACACTCGACATCCATGTTTTTTTTATCTATGTGTTCTTTGATTTCGTCTCTGTCTTCATCTTCGTCCTGCTCTTTACGTTTTTCCAGCACCTTCTCAAAAGTAGAGAAGTACATACATAGTGTTTTATTAGCAGAAAAGAGGCTCTTAAATCACCTCCGGTGCTATATTGACAAAATAAACCAGTCATGGTCTGAAGTCAGTTGATAGGAGAGTGTTACAGCAAAGCGTCCATACACACACTGTGCTCGCTGTGCAGTCTATTATTGTGGTGGCTCAGTGAAAAGGTCACACTGATCGCTCAGATCCTCGACTCATTCCCGTACAATCTCTCTCGCCATCAATATCTGGCTCTGCGGCTCATTTGCATGCCAAAAGAAACAAAAACCCTTCCTTTCAGAGAATCCTAATCACAAGGTTGCAGATGCTCTTCTCACCTAATGCTTCTGCGAATCGACCTAGAGGAAAGCACTGGAGATGATCCGTTTAGTGAGCAAATGAACAGTCAAACACTCAAAGAACCAAAAAGAAACAGTTTATATGCATGTGATTGTACCGGATCGACTCATTGACAACACACAAGACATCCTCTTCCGTAAAAAGCCAACTTTAATCTTTACCAAAAAAAAAAAAATGTTGAGAATGCTCTAGACAAAGGAAGATGAGGAGGTCACCTAAGGATCCAGCAGACCCATTCTGACACCGGCCCCTACAAACACAATCTACTCGACAGTCTCTAGCGTTCTCTATTCTTCCAGCATTAATCACAAGCCATAAAGCACAATTTACTCTATTCCATAAAACAGGCAATTAAGCATGAGGCGCCACTGTGAAGAATTCACCGTTTGTTCCCTGCTCTTCTCATACAGCTAAAGGAAGAAGAGAATATGTGAAGAAGACTGATAATGAATCCTCACTAATTCATGTTCACATCTTCAATCATCTGCAAAGTTTCCATTCACTACAGTCCCAAGACCTGAATTAATCGATGCAATGAGAATCCCATAATAAATTGCATGCACTGGAACACACCTCATGAATACGCTTTCCAGTCCGTGAAAGGAAATCTTGCTGACCAGCAAGACTGAAAGGATATTTGTCATCCATTTAGTTGAGAAAATGAGAAAAGTGTTCCTTCAAAAACCTGAATAAATGTGATCATTTAGAAATGTTGACGCGCCATGTTTGCACGTCTGTAATGCACCATTTGGGAGAACTTGACAGATCAAAGTTGTGAAGACTTTCTGATCACAAAGTTTACATTTCTTCTACATTGAGGTAAAGGGTGATGCCAAAACCAGCACACAATGGACACAGGGAAGTGGTATCTTAGTGGCAGACTTATCGTACGGATCGTACGGATAAATGTGCACAGCTAAATCGACAAATCAAAATCGTGTTTTGCATTGACTCCATATGGACATTGCAAAGAGCTTGATGCGGATGCAGAATGAGAGACGGTGGTAATATTTGACTTCCCTCTTTTGGGTAAAAAGGTTGTTTATCCATTTAAATGATGCTGCACACTACCAAATTAGTGCTATCTACCTACAGTCTACATTTTTAATGTGTCCCTTTTGACTTCAAGTGCTTTAAAGCTGAGTTATGGATCTTTAATTGGTTGCTAGGTAACAATGTGGTTGCTAAGGAGGAATCTTTATGTAATTAAAAGTGATATATACCAAGTCCCATGTCCCTGATATTTTATGAATCTGAAATATAGATCTTCTGATTTGGTTAAATCAGATTTTCGTTTGATAAACTTGGTTGTTTTCAAAAACTTCAGCAAAGTTAGGATTTTTCCACAAAATATAACCTATAAACCCTCTATACACCCATCCAAATTTTTGAAAAAGTATTGTGATACACACCTTGATCAAAAACCAAAAACAAAAGGTCACGCATCTAACTGAAAAATGGTGAAAACGAAAGAGTTTTGTACTGCCATATTGGAACCATTTTGATCCGTTTTGACTAAACTTCATCACGCCGGTTATTATGCATTTTAATATAGATATTTTCAAGTGCGTCTAACTGTGAGTCTTAAGCCAAGAGCTTTCAGCAAAAGTTTCAGAACATTTACATCAGCGTGAATGGGAATCTGCTCACTTCCGACACATGCCTCAAGGGGCCACTCCATGAATTCCATCTGGAGGTAAAGTGGATGGTTGCTGGTTGATTACGGCTCATTAATGGGCTAGCAAACATCACGAGGATACAGCAGTTACTCAGGAGACTGCGGAATACACAGACAAAGCATCAACATAAAGAGTCCAAGGTTAAACAGCTCAGAGTGACTCACTTCACAGGATTCATTCGTATAGGTCTGACTCATTTGAACCTGCATTAATAGTTGCATTTGACATCTACAGGCTAGAATTAATAAACAGTGGAAGATTTTGAAAAATTTGCCTTGTCCACCACCTTATATGGAAAGTAATTAACGGAAACCAATACAAATATAAGTTAATACCCTATATATAAAATAGATTTAAATGGATGGCATATCACACGAATCAGAATTGCTCAGCAGTGACCAGCGCAACATCGCATTCATCTCTGTGTTTGGAGTCAGATGATGTGTCACCAGCTGCTGTGCGACGGGAATATGAGAGAGGGAGGAACATTGCTTTATACAGAGCAGATTCCTGAGGCGCACAACCTGCTGTTACCATAGTGACCCACCAAACGCCAGCTTTCCTCTCAGGCAGAGACATGCAGCCATTGGAGGGGATTACTTTTATCACAACATTCATAAAATGTGCTCTAATCTTGACACCATCGCCACACAACAAAGGTACAACCAAGTTTAAATAGATCAAGCTGAAAAAAATGGCCACCAGCCAAAAGGAAAACGAAAAAAGTTTGATTACCATCCGTCAATAGAAATGTTGAATGAACATGGCTAATCAGAAAAAAAAACTGTTAAGTCATCATGGACTTTTTTTTATTTATTTATTTGTTTCCGACTGGATAACAGCCATATAGGGAACGCTTTGCACAACAGATTTTTATTGATCTATTTTTTAAGTCATCAAGGTGTTTCAGAGTAGAAATGGTGTGAACTAGCATAACTGCAAAAAAAAAACAGCGATGTGAAGGAGGCAGACCCTGAGAAATCAAGAAGAATTACATCACATTTATCTTGCCCAGTAGTTCCCAATCTGTGACAGTGAAAAGACAGTGAGGGGTAAGCAAGAAAAGAGCAGGAAAATCATAGTTTTGCATAGTTTTTAGCAAGAGCAGTATGAGTTCACATGCACCTTGAAGAGCTGATGGCGCAGTTGGCCTTTGACTGGGCCAGCCCAATGGACCATTAAAAATATATATACTCAAAAGTCTCCGGTGGATTTCTGGAAACTATATTCAGCCTCAGTACTGCGCCTGTGTTCGCTACGCCTGCGGAGAGTCTGCTTTAACAGACATGAAAATAAAATGCAGAGACTTTGAGTGGAAAACTATTTAAGACTCAACCTCAATCTTCTCAAAAATTGAAGAACTTTTGTGTGAAATCTACATTCCTTTGTGATTTAAGTTAATGAAAGAATGAAACTCCTCCCTTACCTTGCTATACAGTATTACCGTGAATAATAAAAAAAAGCCCCAAGTTACGCAGTTCTGCCAACAGATGGATTGATGAATGATGAATAAATGATTAAGGGAATGAATAGGTCTGAATAAACACATAAATTAATAAACGCAATGAATTGTGACGAGTGCCACCTAGCAACGCTGACTATACCCCGCACCCCATCAAGGCTCTGGCTTTTAAGCAACGGCGGAGCTGATGAGCGGGAGGAACCTCGCTTCCCCTAGATTGCATACAAATAACATTTTTGTTTATTGAAAGCACAAACTTCAAATCATTTGTTACATCAATTTAGTTGGAGGTTTTGAAATAAAATTATATACAGTATTAATGAAAAGGTCAGCGAACATAATATTTATTTGTGATGCATACAGTGGAGTTTCTTTAAAATAACATATTGCATGTAGAATGTGAATGGTTTACATGTTATTTAATCTTGCAGACGTCAAATCCCGCATAATCCCATTTCCTGCACCAAGACATCACAGAACACAAAATCATCTGAGGAAATGTATTTGCCGTGCAGCAATCCTTTCCATGATGAATTGTGCATCATCCGTGATAAACTTCAACAAACAGGCCCTTTGTAAAAGGAACCATCCATTTTCAGCAAACCTGGCAGAGCTGAATTTAGCTAGACTCAGCTTTTACATGATGGCTAACAAAAACGTGGCTTTTTTTTTTACAAGAATTTTATACCTTCTATTAACTGCATGAATGCAATTCTGTTATTCATCTATACAAATAGAGAGCAATATGGTTTAGTCAAAGGTCTTAAACATGGACTGTTCTGATTGAAATAAATCAGATTAAAAAAAAGAATATTTTCAGTGCTAGAAGCATTCTCGAGCAAAGGTGGCATCATCATGGAACCACATCATGCTAACGTTCTACATCATATTGGATTTCTAGTCTTCAAGATAGTTGTTACAAGATTAGCAAGACACTATATGAACACTGCTACTCTGGATAAAGAACAGGAATTTATGAGGTTTTTAAATAAAAAGATGTCAATTTAAATAAATGCAATTTTTTGTCTTTTTAAATCCTTCATGCAGAATCCAGAAGGGCCTTCGAATTTGGTTCGGTGTTCTCTTTAACTGGTCAAACATTTCAATATTTATGATGATTTTACATTTTTAGGCGATCAATAAAATAGAGTTCTCTTTGCTCTTCACAAAAATATTCAACGTTAAAAAAATTACTCAAGCAGTTAAAATAATGCCATTTGGATGTCGGTGGATGTTTCCAACTTTCAAAATTTTGACTTGCTGGCCCTGAAGACAATGAAAGCCCATTCTGCATGGCCCAAGACGTATTGAAGCCCGTTTTCATTCAGATGTTTGGAGATGAGACACCGATGTTCACAGATTTGTTTTTGTTCATAATTATTTCCAGAGTTTGTTTGATTAGAGCAATTCCATGCTGTTCAGCTAATAATGCAAGAATTTCATCGGTAGTAAAACTAGGACTTACTAACTAATGTTGATCTTTTTGATATAAATCTTGACAACTCAAAATGTAGATTTTGTTCAATCGCTAATTTTTAAAACTTTTTGTCTCAAAAATTTGACATTTTATATTTCAAAATGTTGCTTTGAATCTCAAAATCTAAAAGTTTTGACATTTTATATGTCAATATTTCAACTATTTATCTTAAACGTTTGAAAGTTTGACTATCTAAAAGTTTGACTTTTGACATCTGAAATGTTAACTAAATGTTTACTTTTATCTCAAAAACGTCACTTTTTATCTAAATATTTAGTCTTTTTGTATCCCATATTTTTACTTTTTTTCTATCTGAGAATTTTAACAATTTATCTAAAATTTGTAACTTTTGTGCCTAAAAAATTAATCTTTTTATCTACTTTTTATCCATATATTTTGACTTTTTTTGTATCTCAAAATTTTTACTTTTTAAACGACTTTTTAAGCCATTTGCTTTTAATCTGGCAGAAATGAGCTTCTTAAGTTTCAGCTTTGCTTTAAAGATCAAAATATATACACAATGTGCTCACATATATGTGTAATTAGAAATAAAATCGAGGAAATATTGAAGTCTTTTTAAAACAACATAACAAGTCGTTGCAATGGTGGGTGGTGAAACACGACTGATCACATATGAACCAAAGTTTGATCCAGAATCAAATGGTAATAACTTTTGCCTCAGGCACAACAGAATTACCCTCATCATGTCTATAATATAAAAACAACCAAAAACATATTATTTTGACTGACAATAGTTCGCAGACAGACTCTGTTATTGAGAATCAATCAAACCTGAAGCTTACTTTAATATACAGCACTCTACAGTTATTCTTCAAACAAGGCAAAAAAAAAATAAAACCGTGATATTTTTAAGTGTTATATTAAGACAAGAGCAAAGTCAAGTGTTTCCTTTGAGTGTAAAATGATGTATGAAGAAAGGACGGGTTATTTTAGATTTAGGTTGGAGAAAGTTGGTCTCTGCTTATTGAACTCTTGATGTCCAGAAAAGTTTGTAGAATTACTGGTGGTAGAGCAGCGTGTTACATTAAATGTTGAAATAATGTTGTATTAGACTCTCAGACCATTACTTTGCTGGAGTTTATTATATTTCCTGTAACAGCTGCAGGCAGAGGGAGATAATGAAATACCTCATCAAACACAAACACAATTACAGATGCTTTAATAGATGCCACTCAGCAGAAATATTAAAAACGCTCACCAGAGGCAAAACGTCAACCGATCTATTGGTGAATTCTTGAGTTGAGATGATTCTTTGAAAGCGTGGAATGTATAAATTGAACATGATTTGGAACATTTTATCTACATACATCAATAGCTCAATGTTTGGCTTAGCATAACGTGTGTATTTAGTTTTGGTAGCAAAAAGTTTCTGAGAACCATTGATTATACCTTGTGTTAGGAGTGTAGGAGACTAGGAGCATAAACAAGTGTCACATGACTATTTTTCAAATCACCCAGTCCCTATCCTCCACAACTCTACGATTCTTCTAGCTACACCTGCTCACTTCCACAATCAGTGAATATAACAGTCTCACAACCTCTTCAGCTAAAACAGATGATAAAGATTTCATTATGTTTCCAGTTCCAGTACAACACTTGCAGTACTTCCTGTTTTTTTTTTTTTTTTCTAAACTGAAGATAGTTTTGATCATTTGGTCTACATGGTCACTGTCCTGCAGCAGAATGCATTTTGGGCCAATCACACAGCTCCCTGATGGTAATACAGGACATGCGACTGTATATTTCAGCATTAAAAACACAATTAAACCAGATCAAATCAGCAACTCCTTTATGACCAGGCTTCAACCTATATGTGCCAGTGATTTGCTGGCATTTCTGAATATTGAGCAATGAGGAAGTAAAAGAGCTGTTAAAGGATCTACGGGAAAAG
This sequence comes from Danionella cerebrum, assembly GCA_007224835.1. Classification (NCBI taxonomy): domain Eukaryota; kingdom Metazoa; phylum Chordata; class Actinopteri; order Cypriniformes; family Danionidae; genus Danionella; species Danionella cerebrum. Next base: position 29,517 of record SRMA01027005.1, read on the forward strand.
GTCTACAAAAAGATCTCCAAGGAACTGGGAATGCCAATCAGCAGAGTTCAAACTTTGATTAAGAAGCGGGAAGTGAGGGATTCTGTTGAAACCCACCAAAATTTCTGCTACAACTGCCAGAAAAATAGTAAGGGATGGATCAGCAGAGTTCAAACTTTGATTAACCTCTTAAGCCCTGAGGCCTATTTTCCGAAAATCCTATACTTTTACTTTTTAAGGCATTTCTCAGCTTTTACAAGGCCTAAACTGCAAATCTTGGTATCAAAATGAAGATAGGTTCTTGGGGAGTGGTGTGGATGAGTTAATTTGACAGTCAAGAACACTGGGTAAGAGTAAATGATGTTGGAATGGCCAAAAATTGAACTCATTGAAAAAAAAATTGAAAAAAAAAAACACATTTCCTCTAATATCTCCTTATTTTACTTATAACTAAGCAAATAAACACAATCAATTGTAACCACTACATGTCAAGGACATCTGTAGCAAGTTTGGTGTTCATACTACAAGAAACTAATATTCTGTAAAGGTTTTGATTGAACAAAGTTCAGGCGTAATCCATGTTGGCACAGTTTGGCACAATTTGGCACAATAATTGAAATATGGAAAAAATCTTGTCCAGAGCTTCAGCTACGTTAATAGTCTTGTTTTCTTGCTTATGGGACATGATTTCAGCAAAAAAAACTCCTAAAGAAACACTGTAAAGGGGGGGTAGAAGCTCATTTACGCCATCTTGCTGCGCTTTTGGGAACATTTTATTCACAAACGCTTTCGACGTCGAGCTTCCGCGTGTCCCTACCCCCCGACCATCTGTCCAAGCCGGGAGCTCTATACATCGCCGGAAAGCTCTGATTCTGAGGAAACCAATCAGCTCAACCATTTTGAGACTGACGGGATCGCCGACGAATCACACGACGCGCAGCGTGGAGAGACGTGCTCTTACGCACGGGGAGTCATTCCATATTTGGTGACGTAAGAGGAGCACTGGAGCAACAGAAAAAACACAAAATGGACTTTTCGCTAAGCTATCGACCGGACATAACAACAAACGGACTTTTATCGCTATGGAAATAACTTTTTGTTGAAAAAACGGCAAAGGTAAGACAAGATTTACATGCTTGCTTGGTTTTCGCTGGCGTTTTTTCGGGGAACTTTCGCTCCCTGCTCTGAAATACTTCATGCAATGTTAATGAGTTGCATATCGCTGGATTCTGCGGGTTGTTAGCTTTCATTTGATGCCATGGTTTTGGTGTTTCCGTTTATATTGTGGATACATATCGCACATAAACAAAAACGCGGTCATGAATTATACTCCGGACATGTTGTTGTTTATTTGCATGGCGTTCGAGCTGTGGTTAACGGATATGAAATTGAATTAGATACGTTTTTAGAGGAGTTTCCGCTGAACACAACAGTATTTAATATGTGTGGGTTATTCTCAGGCTTAGTGAGCTATGATTGAAAATGTAACGCACAAGGGGGCAAGTCCCCGGTACCGGGGACTCTCGGGCTTAAGAGGTTAAGAAGCGGGAAGTGAGGGATTCTGTTGAAACCCACCAAATTTTCTGCTACAACTGCCAGAAAAATAGTAAGGGATGGATCAGCAGAGTTCAAACTTTGATTAAGAAGCGGGAAGTGAGGGATTCTGTTGAAACCCACCAAAATTTCTGCTACAACTGCAAGAAAAATAGTAAGGGATGGATTAGAAGGAAAACAAACCAGAAAACAGTAAATGCATTTAAATATACTGATCAAGGATTTCATTTACTCATCCACATTGAAATCCAGCTCTGTAGAGTAGAGCACGAGTTTGTTAATGCCTCAGATTTTAAAAGAACAAGTGAGAGAAATACAGACAACGTTCCTCTGAAACCATGAGAGTAAAGTTCACAGTGGCTTTTATAGACTCCTGACTAAAAGAACGGCTCTTCATTTTCTCATAAAGTTCACGGTGCCCTTGATGTTTCTGAGGATGACGAGAAGGGGGGAGTGGAATGACGCTCGTACAGTGACTGAGGTACATATCTGCACAGTAAAGCTTCTGCTCAGAGTCAAAGAACAAGGCCGAGCAATGAAGGCATCACAGACCTTTTGTCTCTGGATGCCTCTCAGCACTTCACAACAAATAAAAGCCAGCAACCCACGCTGAGCTGAACCGTCTCTCAGCCCCAGACTCTATGAGCTGTCGCTTTAGAAAAGATGCTGATTTCATTGATTCATTACATGATTGGCTCACTCTGTGGGGGCTGTTTTTCTCTGCTTGATTGAAAAAGCATTCACTCTCCACAATGGTCAACATCTCTTTTTCTCACCACTGCACCGACAACCTTGAAAACTATGTATTGAGGGAAAACAACTGCCTCTCAAAAGACTTTTGGATAAATACTCGGCTTGAGTCAAACAGCTGTTTCATGACTTTTGAAACCTAATTCAAGCGCAAAGTTTGTCATCTGTGATGGACTGGCGATGTGCACCGGGTACAGGGACCAGCAGACCCCTGTGACCCCAAAAGGGAATAAGCGGGTTAGAAGATGATTGAATTTGCCTTTAAACTGCAAACCCTGTTCCAGATCATTAAGATTCAAAGTGTTAGCATCATTTTACACTATTATTTCAATAAGATATTAGCCAGAAATTACACTTTTTCTATAAACAAAACCATTTTGGCTAGCCATGGATCAAACATTAACCTCTTAAGCCCTGAGGCCTATTTTCCGAAAATCCTATACTTTTACTTTTTAAGGCATTTCTCAGCTTTTACAAGGCCTAAACTGCAAATCTTGGTATCAAAATGAAGATAGGTTCTTGGGGAGTGGTGTGGATGAGTTAATTTGACAGTCAAGAACACTGGGTAAGAGTAATTGATGTTGGAATGGCCAAAAAATGAACTCCGTCTATAAAAAACCCACATGTTTCCTCCAATATCTCCTTATTTTACTTATAACGAAGCAAATAAACACAATCAATTGTAACAACTACATGTGAAGGACATCTTTAGCAAGTTTGGTGTCCATACTACAAGAAACTAATATTCTGTGAAGGTTTTGATTGAACAAAGTTCAGGCGTAATCCATGTTGGCACAGTTTGGCACAATAATTGAAATATGGAAAAAAATCTTGTCCAAAGCTTCCGCTACGTTCATAGTCTTCTTTTCTTGCTTACGGGACATGATTTCAGCAACAAAAACTCCTAAAGAAACGCTGTAAAAGGGGGGTAGAAGCTCATTTACGCCATCTTGCTGCGCTTTTGGGAACCTTTCATTCACAAACGTTTTCGACGTCGAGCTTCTGCGTGTCCCTACCCCCCGACCATCTGTCCAATCCGAGAGCTCTATATATCGCTGGAAAGCTCTGATTCTATGGAAACCAATCATCTCAACCATTTTGAGACTGACGGGATCGTCGACGAATCACACGACGCGCAGCGTGGAGAGACCACCTCTTACGCACGGGGAGTCATTATATATTTGGTGACGTCATGAGACCAAGGAGCAACACAAAAAATCTAAAATGGAGTTTCCGCGAAGCTATCGACCGGACATAACAACAAACGGACTTTTATCGCTATGGAAATAACTTTTTGTTGAAAAAACGGCAAAGGTAAGACAAGATTTACATGCTTGCTTGGTTTTCGCTGGCGTTTTTTCGTGGAACTTTCGCTCCCTGCTCTGAAATACTTCATGCAATGTAAATGAGTTGCATATCGTTGGATTCAGCTGGTTGTTAGCTTTCATTTGATGCCATGGTTTTGGTGTTTCCGCTTATATTGTGGATACATATCGCACATAAACAAAAACGTGGTCATGAATTATACTCCGGACATGTTGTTGCTTATTTGCATGGCGTTCGAGCTGTGGTTAACGGATATGAAATTGAATTAGATACGTTTTTAGAGGAGTTTCCGCTGAACACAACAGTATTTAATATGTGTGGGTTATTCTCAGGGTTAGTGAGCTATGAGCGAAAATGTAACGCACAAGGGGGCAAGTCCCCGGTACCGGGGACTCTCGGGCTTAAGAGGTTAATGATGATAGTAATAATAATAATAAATTTCTTTCTCGTCACCCAAGGCTACCTTGCATCACAGTACATAAAATAAGGAATACCACATACATGATTAAGAAGCAATGCATTGAGAACTAATGTAGCTAAAATCATGTAGGCGACTAATTAGTTTATGTCTTTCTAACTATAAACATTTTTTAACATTTTAAACAAAGTTTGCTTTTAGAAGATTGACCTGCGGATCTTGCAACTCAGAAGAGAAGTCCTCAAGGCTGGAGCAGCACGCTCACAGAGAGAGGATCTAGAAAGTGGAGGGCGAATGAGTGATTGCTGAGCTTGACCGAAGAGTGTTATGGTCAGTCTGAGACATGCAGGTTATTAGCCTCGCGGCTTACCAAAATTGATACGCAAGCATTAACCAGGGTGGCTGTTGCACTGGGGGAAAGGGCGTTTTCGACTGATATTTATTATATGAAAATAAGAATTGCAAAACAATGCCTTTTAGATCCAAAAAGTCACATCCACATTTTGTTTTTAGTGAGTTAAAGTTTTTACACTTGACTCAGCACAAAAATTCTGTAACCTGCGATGGACTGGCGACCTATCCAGGGTGTACCCCCGCCTCTCAGCCAATTCACGCTGGAGATCCCCGTGACCCCCGAAAGGGATTAAGTGAGAAAGAAAATGGATGATTGGATGGTTTTCTGTAACATTGAAAGGGCCTTTTTAACGGTAAAACATTGCAGCCTCATTCCATTGTGTCCGAGACATTGAGTCGACTCATTTGAATCACTTATTAATTATAATTCCAGGTATAAATAACTTCCTAATAGCTATTCCGCACTACATATACAACCACTGATATATACACTGAATTTATCTGCCACAGTTTCTCATAAATGCTATGCCTAATAGAGGTTATATATTCTATAGTTACTAATAAACCAAATCAACAAGTCTGTTTGAGTCTGGCTTTACCATTTAGAATCCCTGACACCCCTGTTATATGGGATCATATTTCAACTTTATTTATTTGTTCAAGCTGATCATTTAAAAGTTTGTGTTTGATCGAGTCAAGCAATGATTTCAGTGAGGATCAATTTTTTAAATAAATCATGTTCATTTGCGTGAAGATTAGCTTGGTTGCATCTTTTGGAGCTCTCAGTGGCGGTCTCTTTAAGCTAATATTAAAACCCTGATTCAAACTTTAATGAACCATCACAATCGTTTCTTTATATTCCCCATGCGTGTGCATCTGTTCCACACACTTAAGCACTATTAAAACACTGTGCAAAAATAGAAACTAAACAGAAAACACAAAGAGAGATGGATCTTTGTCCGTAAGCCATCGCTCTTGCGGCAGTGATGTGTTCAGTATGTAATGGTCTGAGATATTTTGGTATGATATTACAAGATGCTTCTAGATTGATTCAAAAATGTGCTTGCTATTTAATTCCCATTGCATTTCTTATGAGTGCACCACCAGGGCCTGCCTTGCAGCCTGAGCACAGACGAACAATGCAAGCTGTCCGGATGCAGATCATATCTACATTATACTCCTCGAGTGAAGAGTTCTGTGGTGGAAGGAGAAGTGAAGCTTGGACTAATTCACATGATCCAATGTATGACTGGTTATCCTTAGACAATACATCTGACCAATCACAGCTTGTGGTACCAGTTTCCCCTCACTGCTCCTGGGTGGCGCAGCATGGGTGTGTGTTACCCATGTGTTTGGTCACTACTGTGTATATGCACTTGGATGGGTTAAAAGCAGAGCACAAATTCCTAGAATGTTGCTACGTGAAAGGATCTTCAGTATATATATATCTCGCATGGACTTGTAATATAAACAGTACAACTGTTAATCAAGTAACAACATTTTTTTTACAATTATTTTTTTATCAACACATGGTTTTAAGTTTATGATCATTGGCACATTCACCTTTGGAAGAGTGGTTTAGCGTGACAATGTCAAGAAACATTACAATCACTAACTGTTGTCTGATATTTGGTTTGTTATGAATTATGATTTGTATATTATATTTTATAATAATCATAAAAGAAAAAAATTCTGGCCACTCAGGTATTTGAACCCTGTTCAAATCACGACTCCGCTGAAAAGAGTGATGGTGCAGTTCAAAATGGCAGCATGAAAGATCAGCGATAAAACTTTGCCCCAAAGCATGAGAAACAAACTCGACTCTTTACTACATGCACTAGGGGGGTGACGAGACACTTATCCCGCGGGACGAGACAGTTGGTTGACAAGAATGAGATGAGATTTTTAATAATAAAATATATAGGAAAAACAGACATTCAAAATAGCATGTAGGGTGCATTTGAACTTAAAAAAAAAACTTGTCAATATTAATTACATGCAGTGGTAAACAACATAAACCCTGCAAAAAGTATTTTGCCATGCCAGGCAAGTAATTCCACAAAAAAATAGTACAAACAAATAGAAATACATAAAAAAAATATTCCTTTAAGTGCGATCAATAAACATACTGGTTAGTTAAACTACAGTAACCACGTTGTGCTTCTCTCAAAGTGGAAAAGTTGGAGCAAATTTAAGCAGCTAGAAGATGGAAATAATGATCTACACAGAAGAGTCTATGGACCACAGTCTGAGATTATTCAAATGAATAGAGCCCCTTCCACCAAGTGTGTATGTTACTGTAGGAACCATGGCTGAAAGTTAATAATATCATTATATCATTTATGCCATGGTCATTTGCCAATGCAGACATAATAAAGCTATTAATAATGTTCCAGGTGGATTACCTGGACTGATTTTTATGTTCGTAAGAATCACGCCAATTCCTGGACAATAACCGCTTCTGGTCAAAGGTTTGTGTGACTCTTTAGACTTCGCTTCAGAAGTTTTTGTGTCTTTCAGTCACACTTTAGAGAGAGATCAACAGCTGTGCTTCACAAATCAGGCTTTTACAGAATAAATGAAGGTATGTCTATGTAAACGTAAAAGTTATCCAGTAATCCGTGAGCCGTGAGTTTCTATGGGATGGTTACCAGCGGATTAATATTAAAGAAGCGGAGGAACCTTTGGGATTACATGAATTTAATAAACAGAGTTAATAAAAAGAGTCCAGTATTTAGACAGACCATGGCATGAAACATTTATTCTAGAGGTATTCGCCAGAGGCTCTCTTGTGGCAATATAAGTGCATCACATGATCATGCATCGCGATTTGAGCCCAATTTGAATTCGAAAAATTAAGCCTGAACCCAATGGGCCTGGACATCAGAGTAATGGCTGAGCAGTTAGAGGAAAAAACTGCAGATGAAAAAAAATTTGGATGTGACAGAACAATTCTGGCCAAAAAATTCTATACTCTGCCTGTTTAGCTTCTTCCATTTTCTAATGACCACCCCAACAGTGGACCTTTTTTCACCAAGCTGCTTGGCAATTTCCCTGTAGCCCTTTCCATTCTTGTGGAGATGAACAATTTTGTCTCTGGTTTGTGTGGACAGCTCTTTGGTCTTGGTCTTGGTAGTAGTTGGTTGCCCAGGGTGGACAGGTGTCTTTATGCAGATCTCAACAAGGTGCATCTAATTTAGGATAATAAATAAGGAGTGCAGTTGGATTTTTTTAGGGTGGACTAACTGTTCTTTGAGGGTCCAAATTTTAGCTGATAGATAGGTGCTCAAATACTAATTTCCCACCGTATCATACAAATAAAAAGTTTAAAAAATCATACGTTGTGATTTCTGGATTTTTCCTTTTAGATCACGTCTCTCACAGTGGACGTGCACCTACGCTGAAAATTTCAGAACCATTCATGATTTCTAAGTGAGAGAACTTATATGCAACTATAAATAACTTATGTCCCTGGACATCAGAGTAATGGTGGAGCAGTTAGAGGAAAGGACTGCAGATAAAATAAAGAAAATCAGGATGCGACAGAACAATATCACATATATTAAAATATATTTATGAAGTTGTAGAGAAGGCAGAGGCCAACTTTCCATCTGTGATTGCTTTGTTGAGGGGAAAAACTCTAATTGGGAGTGTCCCAATGCCATCATTCCCTCACCTCACAGCCCCATGAAAACGAGAACTTTCTTGTTTATGAAAAAGGCCTTTTAGTTTACTCTTGATCTCTGGTCTCTGCTGTTTCTTGGATTCAATACTATCTGCTTTCAGCTGTGTCTTGGTCACTGCTAAGAAGATCTACAACACTAGCAATTTTCTGGTTTTCTGGCCTCCGTATGTATTAGTTTGTGCTAAATTTAAATGATGCACTAGGACCCTGACGTGCTGCATTGATAACTACATCACATAATCCAATGTAAAAAAAAACTTGGGATGTAAACAAAAGGAAACACAGAGCTAATGTTTCGCTTGGGGGTCGATGTGAGAGGCGAGCCTCAAGTTGTTTGTCCTGATGAGGGAGATCAGATGAACTGATTAGCCTGAGCTCTGTTTCGTAACCCTCCATCACAGGCAAATCAGGGAGACGGATAATATTATGTTGACTTCAATCTATCAGACATTGTGCATAAGAACAGGATGAAGCCTGATGGGGATGATTAAGAAAAGCTCTTGTCTTTGATTAAACTAAATACTTCATTTGCGCTATTAAGGACAAGCTCCCTGTGTCAAACTGCTCTGAGGAACATCTGTTTTCACATGCTCTTTCCACTTTGCAAACTTATTATTATTAAACAATATTTTTTTGACTGGTAATTAACAGAAAAGATTTGTATTTCTTTCACACTGATGTTTACATAGTTACATACATCATGAGCACTCTACTTTTCAAGCTTTGAAACTAGAACTCTAAGTTTCATTTTATAAAAGAATGAAAAAAACTAATTATATTAGCAGAATGGGTGATTTGAGGTCCAGCATTATTCTGGCAGGAAGATGTCCTAGATCTGTGAAACAGAGGAATGCGAGCAGAAGAATTCCTGGTGCGCAAGACAATAATGAAAAGTAAAGGTGACAAGAATGAAGAAAAGTCACACAGTCAGAAGTCACAGTCACTACGTTTGAAGCCAACATGTATTCTTCATGAAGAGTCCCTGACAAAAGTCTTTGTTGCTAATTTTGTAGAAGCATCTGCTATTAACCAGGTCTTAATATCAATCAATTGGAGTTACAAATAGCTCATATGAAAAGCTAAAACCCTACAAAAGGATGCACTGAATTAAGTTTACTGAAAACGATTTGACATTTAATCAGGACAGAAAGGTCCCATTTTGCCAGGATGAAAGTTTTGACGCCTTTAGAGAAATTAAACAAATTTACCACAAATACAAACATTTTCACTCACCACAGCTCACGCGCTGCTGGTAATGTGACAATAAACGTGTTTTGAATTCGACAAACTGTTCAGATTCACACAGTGACTTTAGGAGAGCTCTGCAGCAGTGGAAAACCAGCTGGGTTTTACAATTGTTTTTTCCCCTGAAAAACATTAAAGGAGTCTGGTTCTCAGCCTCTTGATAATCAACACTTTATTCTCAGGGTGAATCTTGTGCATGTTTGCAGAGGTCTAGTTGCAGTTGTTGTGAAGGTCTAGTGCATTGGGGTTCTTTTTATACACACCTGATCCTTAATCGATCCATTACTAGTCACAGGTGAAGCTCATACAACAAGGCGACAACACTAATGACTGCAAAAATGGACTCAATTGGCTTTACAATATGAAGTCACTTTTTGACAGTTTCGTTTTGCACAGAAACAACATTACAAAAGCTGTGGGGATTAAAGTGAGCCATTTCTTGTCAGAGGCGCTTCAGGTAAGTTTGTACACAAGCGAATCATAAGACTTAAGTCAGGGACTGTATTCACACAACCTGCTTTTCACTACACTTTTTTCCCACATATTGTAGAAACCTCATTTCAATTCAGAAATCACAGCAATGGAACCTGCCAGACTCCAAAGACAAAAAAAAAACAAGCCTGACACAGTGGGATTTTCAGGATGTGACAACCATACAAAGTTACCATTTTAATATACAGTGGGGGTTGAATACATGACATTGTAAAACATATAACAACAAGCTAAAAACACTAATAAGTTAAATACCTGTGATATGGCTTTGTATGAACATAAAAATTAATCTTAGAGACAAATTCACTTTAAAATGAGGAGTTCCTTATGAAAATATTCAAGAAGAGTTTTGCTTTTACAGGCTTAATTTGAGATCAATTTCAACTTTACAATCCTTAGTAATCAAGGTAACAAACTAAAAAGCTGGTAAAGCTGAGAATGATTTGCATCCGATGGGGAAAACATGAATCCACTGCTAGGGCTAAGTAGTTTCAAAGTAGTTTATGTAAGGGATAATCAACTCCCAGTCATGGTTTCTACTGTATTAACACACAAGATGGAGACAACAAAAAAAAAAAAAAAACAACCAAAAACCTTGTCTCCGCCAAGGTTTTTGTACAAACAAATCTCAAAATGAAATCCGCCAAAATATATACATTTATTATGACACAATCAAAGTGATTCTTGAACGGAGATTTCGGAGACTCCCTAAAGCAAATTATTACCATTTAAAAATCATAATAGCAGCTCTTTAAAACAACAACCATCGTGATAAAAAGAGCTGTGTTTTTGGGAGGTGTTTTCAGCTGATTATTCCTTAATTCCTTGGTCATGAACAAATAAAAAGACAGAAGCGTTCATCTAAAGAACAATCACAGTGTTTCCTTAAGCTCCGACAAGGTCTGAAAAGCTTTAATCTCCACAACAAGGTCCATGTCAAGATTAAAAATCCCCCCCCCCCCCACCCCTACCTGGCTCTTTGGCCCTGGATGAACAGTTGAAGCCAAATCAACCGGAGTGCAAACTGAACTTCTGGGAAATGTTGCTTGCTTCATCTGTACATTGCTAAACTATTCATCAATTGTTCTGTTGCATCTAGGCAAGACAACTGTAATCCTGTTTGGACAACATGCTGTGTGTTCAAGTTTAGTGGTCCATTAAACCCCCACAGAGAGAGAGAGATAGAAAGCGTGGAAATCTCTAACAAGCAAGAAGACTACTCTCTATCTGTGTACATTATAAAATGTAACTCAAATGATACGTAACCTTTAGATCAAATGTTACATAAGCACATTATGTTTGTGAGCAGTGGCTGAAGCTCTTACCTGCACCCCCAGGCCTACAGCCCCTGCAGTCTCCACAGGTCACATTGACTCATAGGTTGAGCTACAGCATCACTGCTCGTCATTGAGATCCTACCTGCCTGTAAATACACAAACCCTGCTGCTTTCACTAGAATATAATTAGCAAATGACTCATCAAAGCAGTCAGCATCAACGACAAAGTAAAGATGCTAAGAACTACTCAGAAAAATCACCTGGACCGTTTTAGAAATTATAAAGTACATTTTAGGAGTTTGGATCCAAAAACGCAATAAAGTGCTTTTTTTTTTTAACGTGTACGGTGTTCACGTTTGAAAAGCCCATAACCATTTTTTCAAAAAAACATAATGCTTGCCGTGTAATGCAGTCCTGATTTGTTCGCCAATTAAGATTTTTTTACAAAGTGTGATCTGTCCATCAGCGCAGAGAAGATAAGGGTCTGAGGAAAAATGCCGGCGGTCAGAAGTTCAGAATCTTTTTATAATCATTGCATGAAGACGAAACAGAATCAGGTCATTTTCAGTCCTTAAAGTACAGCAGAGATATCCCGAAGTCAGGGGGAGGCGAAAGGAGAGACTTGAGCAGGCAGCGGATAAATCCACTGTTCAATATATATATATATTGATTATGTGGATTTTTGAATGCCTTTGAAGTGCTTTATGAAAGTTTCAAACAGAACATTGTGATTTTCTCAAACTTTGTGGTAAAGAAAACCATATGGAGTTGTGGCGTTTTTATCATTTGTAGTTTATAAAAGGAAACACTGGCTATTTTTTTGTTCTCAGATAGAGGCAACAGCATTTTTTTCCATTTCTATTATGATGCCATCAGATCCTAAACATTCTTTTTATACCAAGGGACCTGGCAAGAGACTTTCAATTTGGTTGCTGGGGTCAGGGAGGAACTCAAATACACAAACATAATGAAAGCAGAGATGCTACAATAACACTTCCCAACTGACGTGAGATCATTTTCTGAAAGTTAAGATAAATGGGGGTTGGTGGAAATTTGTTTGGGGGAGGGGGTGCCCCAATAGAGCTTTAGGTCTAGCAGGGCCCCTGCCAGACTGGTTCGAGTTGTTAGACAGGGCAGCAGTAACTCAAATAACCACTTGTTACAGTAGAGGTATGCAGAAAACTCTCTGAACACGTCGAACCTTGAGGCTCAGCAACATTGGACAATAAAAGATGGAAAAGCGCTGCCTGGTCTGATGAGTCCTGATTTTTTTCCGTAACAATTGGATAGTAGGGAGAGAATTTGACCAACAACATGAAAGCATGGATCCACCCTGCCTTGTGTCACTGGTCATGGCTGGTGGTGTGTAATGGTATGTGGGATATTTTCTTGCCAGAATATGGGCCCATTAGTAACAATTGAGCATCATGTCACCAACACAGACCACTTGTGTATTGTTGCAAGGTGTACTTGTCCCCAACTTGTTTACTTCATGCCAAAGATGTAAAGAACTGCTCGAAATTGAGATCATATTTGATTGTTAAAGGACGTCCGATAAGTAAATGAAACTAGTAATATTTTTTGTCCTGTGTTAAAAAAAAGAGAAATGTAAGGGAGGTAGGCTCATTTAAACTGTAGGAGCACTTGTTTTGCATGGAATTAAAAACGTCTGCATCGCTGGAATGTTCACGATTGCATCAACCGTTTGTTTTTGAACAGACCCTCAGGTCAAACGTGGTGGTGGTCTGCACTGACTCAACATGATTGTGTTTCTGATTCAAGATTCCCATCCATGCTCCTATGAGAATAATTCTGCTAGTTCCGTCATAATGCCCCATTCATTAAATCCAGTTAATCACACAGTGGACCTGAGTGGAGCCTCCATTAGTGGTCTCCAAGCAACCGGACCCCTATAAATTACACACAGCCATATCAAACATGGCAAGAAAAATCACATTTGACAAAAACATTATACAAGACTGGAGATAGCATCACTGTTTGCACATAATGAGATCTTTGCTCAGGGTTTGGACAGCATTTCACACCAAACTAAGTAATGAACACTTACCAGCCACATCTCAAAAAGGGAATTTTTTAGTGAGGCATCAGGCACCACATTTGTGTCAGTTCTAACTGTGTATATGATAATAAATGTTATAGAGCAGTGAAATTTAAAATAATGTTAGAAGTAATCTATAGTTGTCAGGAGGTTCTATAATCGAGCTCAATTGGTAATAACTACTGATTGTAAATATGGCGGTGTAAAAATGACAAATCAAGACCTGCAGGTCACTAAAAATCTTCCCTGTCGTGTCGAGCGAGACACACATCACTGCACTCGTCACAGTAGACAACAGGGTGTTCTCCATGAACAGAAACATTTTTAAAACACTGTAAAGACTATATTGCCGATTACAACACTGAAGTCAAATTATAAACGACATCTAGGTCTTTTTTTTAGAACAGTGAGGCCAAGCACGGGGCGCAACAACAATGACAAACCCAACCACCAATATCTCTAGGGCTTACCGGGTTATCAGCATTCTAAACACCAATTTTATCCCTGAGTAACGATGCACATTACACCTGTAATTTTAAAGCGGTGTTGGCACTGCATTTTAACCCCATGTTAACCCTCAATTCAAAGTTCGTTCAGCGTGAAATGGAGCGGTGTTTGCTGCTGCTAAACGCTTGAAACAAACAGCCAATGAGAAATCAGTGAGGATTACATCAAGTCACAAACAGGAAACGACAGAGAGCTGTCGCCATCTATGACTTCTGGGTAAACAATGATGCTACTCTACAGCTAAACTCCTGTCTCTCAAAACTCGAAGTCAAATAAGTGTTCATATACGTTACATATTCTTTTGCGCTTGTGTGTCTCATTCAATCTAAAACAGCCGATGACCTATTGTTGCATGCCTTGGGTCATTTCAGTTTGAATTAAAATGTTGCTGGATGTTTTGTCATTGAAATCAGCTGGAATCTCTTGTTGATTTTGTCTGTGAAGATGCTGGATGGTGCGTAACAGAGTGCCACGCCTTAAAAAGAGGCGGAGTACTCCAGATCTGGGCGCTCATTCCACTTGTCTTCATGTTAGATAAAGAGTTCTGTCAGCAAATACCCCATTGTTAATGTTTCAGTTTAATATTGATTTGAGCAAGATTTGTGTTTTGTAATTTGTGTAATTTGACTATTTCTTTCTCATTGCATTATTTATGGATTGTTTGGCTAATGTGATGGGTGCCTCAGTTTTTTTCTAAAGACTTATGACACTGTCATTTTTGACATTATATAAATTGACTTTATATAATATTGCTTTCAAACTGCTCATGCTCTTGATTCCAACAACATATTGCTTCATTAAATTATTTTTATCTTTTGCTAATTTTTGTACAGAAACACAAGGCTTACTTTTGGACAAATCTAATCTGATGTAATATATTCATATTAATAGAGATTTTTCTGATGAAGGGGAAAGCTCCTGTGGCAAGGTTGGGCTCTGTCTTCAGCTGGACAAATCTACTCCACAATATTCCACAGCTGAAAAAAAGCACACCTGCACCTTCTTGTGTTGATGCACAATAGGTTGAGATTAATTTCTATAATCTCAAAAATCTTGTTGCTGTACATTTTTTACTGTTTAACAAGAGAAACTTGATGAAAATTCAAATCCTTTTTTTACCGTTTTGTTATTACACACTGTTCTGAGCATTTATAGCATAAAAATAACAAATATTTGACAGATTTTGAAAGTTTCTTTTCCTCTAAAAAGAAAAATGGCTAAAAAAATGATAAACACTTTTTTCTTGGGGTTCGCTTAATTCAACTGAGATGGACATGGTGTGACCAATGTCTAAACTGGAATCCATTCCAAAAGACTACAGGTATTTGTAAGCTGGCAGGAGTTGGATGGGAGTGGGAGTGGGATGGGACCAGGAGTCAGTTCTACAGGAGTGGGAAAGGACAGGGTTTTTTTTTATCCTGGTCCAGAATTGGGATTGGACTTTTCTCTCTGGAAGTGGGATGGGACAGGAGTGAAAATCCACTCCCGTGTCATGCTCTAGTGTGGGATCACCCAGGGTTAACAATTTCAAGATTAAAAACCCCTGTTTTTGCTGTCCACATGAAAACAGCGTGCTGAAAACACACCCAGGCCATGAGTTACAGCTTTACCACACAGGAGAACCATGAAAATAAAAACTCTAAATAACTGTGTACGCAAGGATAGGTCATTTATTGGTTCTAACAAGAACCTGAAAAAAGCAAAACAAAACTTTAAATTAAGCTTTGTCCTTTTTTTCTTTATTTGAACCATTAAGAATAGTTTTCTCCAGTCTTTATAGTACACATTCACCAGGCAGTTTGGAAGATAAAACATGCCAATCGTCTTCGGATGAGATAGAAGGAACTGAGTAATGAGTCCATTACTTCTCTACGCTACTTGAGGACAATTGAAAGGTGAGTCAACTGCATTTATACTCTCTTATGATTTGTGGTCAATCTGAGTACTTGAGCCACTTCTCCCGTACACTCGTGACCAGAACATGGAGCGTTTCCCTAACAGTAGATGTTCTCGAGAACAGGTCCAAAGAAGCAAAAAGATGCTTTCACACATGCACATAATAACTGTTTCAGGGGCGAAGCAAGGATCACGGACCCCAGTATGAAATGTGGATTTTGTTATGTGGTTTGAGTGGGGTGACAGGTGAGTACATTATTGAGGCATGTAGTTTTTGTACTCATCTTTATAGGGACACAGATGCTGCTATTCTGCTACTATTTCATCTAGGGACTGTGGTAAAACTAAACATTGAATAAACCTACAGAGGCACACTGTTATCAAAAAGACCATCTCTTTTTCTTTTTTTTTGTCAATGATTATTTGTTGGCCATTTTGCCTTTTCTTAGGAAGTGAAGTGAGCAGAGAAAGGGGGATGGATGGTAAATGACGACAAGCAAATCCGCATTGCCCTGCGCCAGCGTTGTTTTGCCAGATATCTAATTTTAGTCTTAAGTCTTTTTGACAAAAATGATTTAGTTTTAGTCACATTTTAGTCTTGCAAAAAATAAAAGGTTTTGGTCAAGTTTTAGTCAATGTAGATTAATATTTAGTTCATTAAAAAAGTCTTTTAATAATTGTGTATTTATATTTATTCAATGAATAAATGCTCACATTGCGAGACTGTTCATAGGTTATTCATTAATAAATACAACCATAGATGTGTATGATCTACAGGAATACGTAAAATAAAGTGTTAACACCATGGAATTCATTTCCTCACTTTAAAGAAGCCGAGAACAAAAACATTCTTAATTTTACAATTGTGGCTTTGTTTTTTTACTTGAAGAGCAATAAACATGTGTATGACCAGAAAATGAGCAATAAAGTAAGAAAATGCATGTATATGTTTAAAAGCATGAAGAGAATACAGCAAGTGAAGTTTTGAAAAATAAAATCCATAATGAAATTCTAGAAAATTGTCAACAATGTGGCCACAAACTAGGTGGGACAAATAACACAGATTTAAACAGGTGCCTGAAAGCCAGGGGTGGGTAGTAACTAGTTACATTAATTTCGTTATATTTACTTGAGTATATTTTGGGCTAGTACTAGTACTTCCAGAATATATTTAAAGATGGGTACTTTCACTTAAGTCAATCTTTGCGAAAAAATGTAGCTACATTTGATTCAGTTTCTCTGTTACTGATAAAATTGTAATAAATATTAAAGAAAAAATAATAATAATTTGTTTTTGTGACTTGATCAGAAGTCTCACAAGACTTCGGAGAGGCTACTTTGCAAGAATTTGCTACGGATCTCCCGAGTTCAGCCCGAGTTTAGAAAGATGACGTGTGTATATTTTACCCTCTCACACATTTGAGTGATTTCTCACTCCACACCTCCGATTTCTCACGCTAAAATAAATTTCAAGATGCACAGCTAATAGTTTATCTGTGATCTGTTTCTTGAGCCTGATGATAAAAGATGATCAATATGCATCGTCTTCAGTCTGTGAGGATTTTTTTGTCACCAAACAAATGACAAAAATGCTATTTTTCTTTATTCACTTGGACAGTTTGATCCTTCATTAACCTCTTAAGCCCTGAGGCCTATTTTCCGAAAATCCTATACCTTCACTTTATAAGGCATTTCTCAGCTTTTACAAGGTCTAAACTGCAAATCTTGGTATCAAAATGAAGATGGGTTCTTGGGGAGTGGTGTGGATGAGTTAATTGGACAGTCAAGAACACTGGGTAAGAGTAAATGATGTTGAATTGGCCAAAAAATGAACTCCGCCAAAAAAAAGCTACATGTTTCCTAGGGGTGTAACGGTTCACGGGGATGTATTGAACCGTTTCGGTACGGCCTGTTTGGTTCGGGACACTTGCGTACCGTTTCGGTATTCAGTATTTTTATTAAATGATATAAATGTATTATTAGCGCGATATTAAGCGCAGCGGAAAAATGTTCCTAGGCGAGTTTCCGCACAGACGCTATTGACTGACGAGCACGAGCGCGAGTAGGAAAATGGAATCATATCAAAAGCGAAAGGGAAGGCAGAGCTTGAAGACTCTCCCATCTCACTACGGTCTCGTGTTTGAGAACACTTTTGCTTCTCTGTTAAAAGAAATAACGGGGATAGACGAGTGGATAAATTTAAAGTTGTATGCCGACATTCTTCCACGGAGATAGTTTCCGCACGGACGCTATTGAGTGACGAGCACGAGCGCGAGTAGGAAAATTACATGGCAAAAGCGAAAGGGAAGCCAGAGCTTGAAGACCCTCCCACCTCACTACGGTCTCCTGTTTGGGAACACTTGGCTTCTCTGTTAAAATACATAACGGGGATAGACGAGTGGATAAATTTAAAGTTGTATGCCGACATTGTTCCACGGAGATCAGGCAGGCAACACATCTAACATTTTCTACTGCTGGAGATATTATAACCAGATCTATGCTCTCTTCAGAAAATGTGGATAGGTAATCTATCCTAACTAGTTGCAGTATTTCATTTTTTTATTTAAAAAAAATGTGTTTTTCTTAATAAAGAGTGCAATTTATTTAAAATATCACCCAAATGTGTCAAGAATTCTACTGTGTATTGGCAGCTTTTCAAAATAAAGAATATGTAAGTTATTATTGTTTTGTACCAAACCGAATGAACCGAACCAAACTCTCCAAGACACTGTACCGAACCGAATACGATTTTAGTGTACCGTTACACCCCTAATGTTTCCTCTAATATCTCCTTATTTTGCTTCTAAACAAGCAAATAAACACAATCAATTGTAACCACTACATGTGAAGGACATCTGTAGCAAGTTTGGTGTCCATACTACAAGAAATTAATATTCTGTACAGGTTTTGATTGAACAAAGTTCAGGCGTAATCCCTGTTGGCACAGTTTGGCACAATAATTGAAATATGGAAAAAATCTTGTCCAAAGCTTCAGCTACGTTCATAGTCTTCTTTTCTTGCTTACGGGACATGATTTCAGCAAAAAAACTCCTAAAGAAACGCATTTGTTTCTTATAACTTTTGTTTTAAAAACGGTAAAGGTAAGACAAGATTTACATGCTTGCTTTGTTTTTGCTGGCGTTTTTTTTTTTCGGGGAACTTTCGCTTCCTGCTCTGAAATACTTTGCGCCATGTAAACAGGGCTCTAGAGTGCGACCAATTTGGTCGCATATGCGACCTAATTTCTCAATGGTGCGACTAAAAAAAAATCAAAGGTTGCACCGGTGCGACCCGTTGTTCGAGGGGGAAAAAAAACGAAACTCCGTCTACGGCCGGTCCGCTTCCTGCGCGCGGCTCACAACACGCGTATCACCCATTCATGCGGCTCTATACGCGCCTATTGCGGCAAGCGCACCGCTCAATTCGTGTTTACCGCGCCGCTGAAGCCTCAGACGCGCGCAAACGCGTCTCTGCATTGACTTAACATAGAAACCCTCTGCGCTTACTGCGCGAACCGCGTTCGATGTGAACGTACCTTTACAGCGGCAGGCAGCAGCAAACAGATCAGACGAGGCCGAGATGAGAATTAAGTTTAACGTTGCCTACAATATTGCAAAAGAAGAACTCCCCTTCACTAAATTCAAGTCCGAAATAATTCTTATGAAGAAAAATGGCTTGAATGTAAACCCGACGTACAGCAATGATGTCGCGCGCACCCAATTTATAGAAGTCATCGCAGATACATTGAAAAAAAAGACGTCTGTGCAAATTGTGAACAGTGCGTACATGGAATTCCTGATCGACGGAGACACATATATCGCCACAAAGGAATTCATCATTGTGTACAGTCGTATCTTGCGGAGAGGAAGACCGATGAATATATTATTGAACACATTGAGGTCGAGCATGCTCATGCCCAAGGTAAGCCATGTCATGTCATGGAGCCTATGTCAATAATATGCCTACCGTCTCGTTACTGCATTAACCATAATATTCTGATACTTAAAAATAAAATAAATAGGCTGCATATAAACTCTTGATCTGGGTAGTAATTGGTATTATCGTTTTTATTTGTATTTGCTGCTCTTAGGGACCAAAATCAGTTTAACCTCTTAAGCCCTGAGGCCTATTTTCCGAAAATCCTATACTTTTACTTTTTAAGGCATTTCTCAGCTTTTACAAGGTCTAAACTGCAAATCTTGGTATCAAAATGAAGATAGGTTCTTTGGGGAGTGGTGTGGATGAGTTAATTTGACAGTCAAGAACACTGGGTAAGAGTAATTGATGTTGAATTGGCCAAAAAATGAACTCCGCCTAAAAAAAAACCACATGTTTCCTCTAAAATCTCCTTATTTTACTTGTAACGAATAAACACAATCAATTGTAACCACTACATGTGAAGGACATCTGTAGCAAGTTTGGTGTCTATACTACAAGAAACTAATATTCTGTACAGGTTTTGATTGAACAAAGTTCAGGCGTAATCCATGTTGGCACAGTTTGGCACAATTTGGCACAATAATTGAAATATGGAAAAAATCTTGTCCAAAGCTTCAGCTACGTTAATAGTCTTCTTTTGTTGCTTATGGGACATGATTTCAGCAAAAAAAACTCCTAAAGAAACGCTGTAAAAGAGGGGTAGAAGCTCATTTACGCCATCTTGCTGCGCTTTTGGGAACGTTTCACTCAAAAACGCTTTGACGCCGAGCTCCCGCGTGTCCCTACCCCCCCGACCATCTGTCCAATCCAGAAGATCTATATATCGACGGAAAGCTCTGATTCTATGGAAACCAATCAGCTCAACCATTTTGAGACTGACGAGATCGCCGACGAATCACACGACGCGCAGCGTGGAGAGACGTGCTCTTACGCACGGGGAGTCATTCCATATTTGGTGACGTAATGACGCCACAAAGCTAAAGAAACAATCCAAAATGGCTTTTGCACGAAGCTATTGACCGGACATAACAACAAACGGACTTTTATCGCTATGGAAATAACTTTTGTTGAAAAAACGGAAAAGGTAAGACAAGATTTACATGCTTGCTTGGTTTTCGCTGGCGTTTTTTCGTGGAACTTTCGCTCCCTGCTCTGAAATACTTCATGCAATGTTAATGAGTTGCATATCACTGGATTCAGGTGGTTGTTAGCTTTCATTTAATGTAATGGTTCGGGTGTTTCTGTTTATATTGTGGATACATATCGCACATAAACAAAAACGTGGTCATGAATTATACTCCGGACATGTTGTTGTTTATTTGCATGGCGTTCGAGCTGTGGTTAACGGATATGAAATTGAATTAGATACGTTTTTAGAGGAGTTTCCGCTGAACACAACAGTATTTAATATGTGTGGGTTATTCTCAGGGTTCGTGAGCTATGAGTGAAAATGTAACGCACAAGGGGGCAAGTCCCCGGTACCGGGGACTCTCGGGCTTAAGAGGTTAAAGTTTAAATTTCAGCTCAGTAAAGCACTTTAAACACTTTTTCAGTAAGTTTTAGTTACCTTTCTTGTAGAATTGTGCTTCAAATAAA
Source organism: Danionella cerebrum (assembly GCA_007224835.1). Taxonomy (NCBI): domain Eukaryota; kingdom Metazoa; phylum Chordata; class Actinopteri; order Cypriniformes; family Danionidae; genus Danionella; species Danionella cerebrum. The sequence continues at coordinate 50,594 of SRMA01027005.1, forward strand.
GAACTTAATTTTGACCAGGTTGTTAGTTAATCATTTACAAGTCAATATTGTCTATATGGACAGTGATTTAAAAAAATAAATGAATAGATAACTAAAAAAAGTGAACTTGTGAAAATGGGATGTTAAATGTGATGCGGTTGAAAATTTGGGTGCACCTAACTTTTGTGCTGGTGCACCTAAGAAAAAAATTTAGGCACACCAGTGCAACCAGTGCAAAAAGTTAGTCTAGAGCCCTGGTAAATGAGTTGCATATCGCTGGATTCTGCTGGTTGTAAGCTTTCATTTGATGCAATGGTTTTGGTGTTTGCTTTTATATTGTGGATACATATCGCACATAAACAAAAACTTGGTCATGAATTATACTCCGGACATGTTGTTGTTTATTTGCATAGCGTTAGAGCTGTGGTTAACGGATAAGAAATTGAATTAGATTCGTTTTAGAGGAGTTTCCGCTGAGCACAACAGTATTTAATATGTGTGGGTTACTCTCAGGGTTAGTGAACTATGAGCGGAAATGTAATGTACAAGGGGGCAAGTCCCCTGTAAAGGGGACTCTTGGGTTTAAGAGGTTAATGGAGTTATGTGGGTTTTCATAAGCTGACAAAAATCAAAAGGATTTAAATTAGAACAACAAGCATACAATTGTTTCTATGCAACTGAATTGTCACTTGAATAAGTTATAAATAATGAGTTAACATTAAGGAGTAGTTACATTTATTTTACATTACATTTCATTACATTGTTTTACATTTATAAATTACATCTGGCCCTTTGAGGACAGCCGTTATGCTAATGTGGCCCTCTGTTTAAAGGAGTTTGACACCCCTGCTCTAGGGCCTGTTGTGCAAAAATTGGGTGAACCCTGGACAGGTTGCAAGTCAATCCCAGGGCAACGCACACACGCACACGAACACGCACACACATTCCTATCTAGTCCTGTAGATTAGTTTTCCTCCTAGTTTTGGCTTGTGGAGGAAACCAGAGTACCAGGAGTAACCTGCAAACTCCACGCAGAAAGGACATCGGCTGACCTACTTAATGTTACCCATAGCACCACCGCGCCACTTTTAAAAATAAATTTCTAGTTACAGTGGTATTAGTTGTAGCAGGCAAAGTTGATGTGTGTGATTGCAGGTCTAGGTATAAACTTTTCTAAACCTTGTTTACCATAGATCCATTGTAAATTCATAGTAAAAGTTTTAATGACTATTAACTGGTGCTTTTTCATTTTTCTTTCTCATTGCCCCTGAATCTGGGCAACAGCAGGAGTCAACAAACTTCAAAGCAGAGCCACTGGCAAATAATAGTGTCTTAAAATGACTAGATATGACCCAGTCAGAACCACAGAAGCAGGCCTCAGAAAGTTTGAGGTAAATCTGCAAAATAGTTCAGAAACAAAACAAAGACAAAGTGATACTTTCATTGTGTGTATCGAACAAATTGACTCCTGTTGAAATGGCATTCATGCTGCATTAAGCATGTTATTCTTCGCTGACATTCATTTCTTCCTCAGACAGAGCAATAACCTTGAGACGGTTTGAGATCAAACAACACTTTCGATTATTAGAGAACCCTCAGAAAGTAAAGACGACACACACTCTGGTGTGCAAGTACACGTCCGATCCCATATCTCTTAAGTGTTGACAGCTGAACTGATGAAAGGAATCCTGGGAGCATCCATCAGTCATCCAGTGTCCAAGACGGCAGATTTCCTCAACTTGTCAATATCGCCAGCCACTGACAACAACAGCCATTCATCACAATGAGCATTTATCCACTTCTCCTGTCGATACACCCCTCCAGCCATTAAACATGAGAACATCACCACATTCGCCTCGAGTCCCACCCTGTTCATATATACAGTTCAGAATACGAAACGGCCAGAGAGTCAGTGTAAATAGACAGCACACTGAACAAGTTTTATGGAACAACATTTCATACAAAATAATATCGAAAGTGATCTAAAAGAATAAAAGAGAATCCTCTCTAAAGGCCTTTACACACTGTTCTGAATTGAGATTCACAAGAGCAGAAGCTCTTCTTCTGGGTTGAGGGAATATTGATGCAATGACGCTCCCTGCCTGAAGATGGCATTTGTGGTACAACAGACCATGAGGCACATTGTCTCGATTGAGGCACATTGTCACACAAACCTTTGCATCGAAAATTTGGGTCAGTGTGACCCACAAAGAAGCCAGCATTTTTGGATGGCCTCCGTTGTTGTGACATGTTTAGTGATGGAATCCAGGAGGTTAACTGTTCTTCCCAGAAGGGCAAGACTACATCTGTTCCAATACACATCTGATGTAACAGGAGGACCAATCTCTCAATAATGGCAATGTAATCATGAAGCATGAGAGAGCTGGTCTCTGTGTCTGCAACCTCGTAATCCCGAAGCTCCTAGGGTAATTCACAAAACTTCAGAGGAAGTTTTATTTTAACATAACTAACTAGGGTTAGAGGTTAGTACTGACATTCCATACAATTAACTTAAAATTAATTTTATAGTGTGTATTTTACAATTAATCTGTAGCTCTGAATTGGGTGAGCATATACAATGCTATGATGTTTTAGGCTCAAGCACTGAAGGCGTGGAGAACCCTTGCTAAGAGTATTATTGTTACATGGTTTCTGTACAAAAGTGGCTCTATAGCGCCAACTAATGCATTTCATCTCATGGTGAACTAAACATTTGTTGGACGCAAAAGAAATTCAGCACAGATGTGTAGGATGCCAAGACTTAAATATAAGTGATATGGATTGCGTTTCCACAATCGACAGGAAGCCAGGTATTTTGCAAAAACCTATAAAAAATGGCCACTCTTGCTCATTTGGTTCAGTAACAAACTCCTCCGAGAGATTTCGTTTTGATTCTGTTCATCTACGAACTCCAAACTGTTAAGGGATGTTATATTGCAAATTTTAACTTTGTAAAACTACGTGTGCACAGCGGACATCAAACTTGAAATTTTGCCATAAACAGGAAGTTGTTAATAACTCAGCCATACAATGTCTGATCGGGTTCAGACAACCATATGTGTTAATAGTCATTTTTCAAACAAATCTAAATGTCAAACTACAGTGTCAATTATAGAACCACCAAGTGGCAACATGGAATATTGCAATTTTTACTGTTTTGTACTGCTATTTTAGACTATGTGCAGTACAGGTTTGAAATTTGGGTACACTTATGTATGGGACCAAGACCTACAAAAAAAATTGGAGGGGGTTTTCAAAACAGACAGGCAGCATATCTATTAATCTCAAACAGATCCACAGCAGCCGTCGAAAGTTGACATTTATTTAAACAGAAAGTGGCTAATTATTCAGTTATACAATGTCTAATCAGTATTAGTTATACAATGTCTAATCAGTATTAAACATTTAAGACTTGCTACATCTTTTAATACATCCTTTAACATTTGTCACGTCGCTGTGGGAAACGTAATGTGTTTGTTTATGTTATTTAAATCACATGTTTGTATTTATGAACATTTCAGCTGAGTTACAATTTTCAGTGATTGTATCTCACCTTTGTTTCCTTGTTTTTATGTTACCAGAGTAATGTTACCAGGCTGATCGTGTGGATGTGTGAGGACCTTTCTGACAATCACAATTGGGGGCGGGTCTATAAATACGCTACCTGCTCTGCACAAGCTCTGTAAATATTGTATATATATGTGTGTGAGTGTGCGTTTGTGTGTGTGTTAATTAGTCCTACACATTAAAATGAGTGTTTGAATAGTTTGTTGATTATTCCTTAGTAGTTCTGAACATTAAGACCAGAGGCTTTATTAGCCGATATTTCTCACTGTGCGCTCTGTGAGCCAAATAACGTAACAGGGCGCAACACATTGACCACGTTCTTCTTTTAATTATTTTGACATTGTGACCAGAACAATAACATATCAATATTCATCTGGACTTTATGTTGTAGTTATTTAATTTGTCCTTTTTTCAGAAATTTGATCATTTGTTTCTTGAACACATAGCGTAAGAATATTGATCATTGTGGATGGTGCAAAATATTGGCTACTGAGGGGGGGATGGTGATGACTATATCTGTCCTTTAAAAATGTCAAAAAAAATAGTGAGAGAAGCTGTGATAGACTAAGATAAAGTGAGGGCAGGAAAGTAACTGAAATCGCAAGTGAGGGTTTCTAATGATCATTTTCGAAAGAAAAATTTCAATAATTTACTCAAATACAGATATCCAGAATACATTTTAAATCCCTAATTATCACATTTCAGTAGAAAGGGCGCATCAGAGGTCAGATGACTCATGAGGACTCAAGCCCCATAAGAATGGAATAGGGGTACAAACAGTGAGGGGTGTAGGATTCTCTCTATAATCTGACACTAATGTATAATATATATATATGTGCCTATTTGCTTCCAGAGCGAGAACACAGTCTCAAGCCATTCAAAACCCTCACACCCTTCCAACTGATTTAATATTAAAAGAGCTTGAAATGAGTAAAAAGTAAGTTTTTCAAATGTCAAATGTGATTACACTGCAGCATATCTGTTGAGTTGTTTGCTGACAGCTGTGGTGTCTCATTAAAAAAAAAGTAAAAAAGAAGATTTCCTCTCCACGCTGACCCAACATTTGTCCTCATCAGTGCCGGGTTGATGGTTTGCAATACTGGGTTTTATTTGACAGCTAGAGGTATTCAGAGATATGAAGGCACATTCCACATTCATGCACAGTACGTTGCCTCAGAGTACATATAATTCATTTACATATTAAACAAAAGTTGGACAAAATTTAAAAACTATCTGAAAATAACAGTATTAACCAATGTAAGAATATTATGATAATTATGAAATGTGAGTAATAACATGAAGATATTAGTTTTAACTCAACTATCCAGATACTGTGTTTTCGTAAAGTTTGTCAAATTGTACGTGCATTTGTCTCTTCGATGTAAAGTAATTTATTTTTATGGAGCATATTCCAGTAAAGTGTCGGTCACAGTTGCTTTTAAATGGCTGACTTTAAAGATTTCCCTCAGACTCTTTAAAGTGTCAAGTTCTCTTTGAGCTAGATTTCAATATCTTGGACCAGGACCTGAAACCACAGAGAGATCGTTGAGCTTCCATTAATGGAAAACGCATTTGGTAGAAGCCCCAAAGAAGCCCAGGCCTGGTAGATGCCAGAAAGTGATGAGTTTTGTTTTAGAGAGATCACTCACCCACAAGAATCAGAGGTAGCTTTAATGGTTTGATGCTGTTGCTTAGCTAAAAAACAAAGTAAAATGTGATCGAATGTGAAAATGTGAAGACCCGGTGATAAAAATTGTGATGCATTTTAAAATGAAATTCCAAAATTCATCTTAAAAAGTCAAATAGAAGTCAACATTCTCTATGGAGAGTTGGCAAACAGCAACAAAACCATTTTGAACATTGCTTGCTCATTGTTACTCATTGCTAATTAAAGAGTATGCTTGAATCAAACGTTCCCAGTCTTTGTTTGCACAAATTAACACTCAACCATCATTACGCACCATAACCTAATTAGTCAAATATTAAATAAAACAATGATGACCCATTGTTATGTAAATTTAAACAAGATTTACACAAAAAAATAGAAATGCCAAAAATATACAATGATAAGAACGTAGCAATTACTCTGTTTATTTTAAAACCGTAAACCCACTCGAATGGTGAGTGTACTATACCTTTATTTTCTTTTCTGGCATCTCCAACCACACTTTTATTGGGAAAATAATCCTCTTCATTACTTGTACACAAGGATTTCCAGCATAAAATACAAAGTGATTCTACTGCATTTACAAAGAATCCGCTTCCTCAAGTGGCATATGTGGTAACCTCTCTGAGGCATACATTACTGTCACGATCAACCAAACACATTATAGTTAAAAAACATTATTACTGTATCTTTCTTTAGCAGCCTTCCCATGCACATGGTAAACTAGTGACAGTTTTCTTCATTATTCTCCAAAACGTCTCTACAGGACCAAGAGAGGAGCAGATTTGCCTGTCACATCCCAATAATGCATCGAAATCAAAGTATTAGCACAGAGAGAGACACAAAAAAGAAGAAGGTTGATGGTTAAGCTGCATATCTCACATTAGCATTTTATCCAGCCAGAAAATACATGCATTTCTCTCTGGTGATATTTAAGAGAACAGATGGCTTTGGAAAATACAACTGTGCCACTTGGTAGACAGGAAGGAAGGTGCTAGGTGTGTCAGCTGGAAGGAGGAAAGAAGATAAGGAAACATGGTGGTGGAATGAGGAAGTACAGGACATCATCCAGAGGAAGAGGCTAGCTAAAAAGAAGTGGGACATTGAAAGGACTGAAGAAAGTAGACAGGACTACAAGGAATCACAGCGCAGGGTGAAAAGGGAGGTGACAAAGGCCAAACAGAAAGCATATGATGAGTTGTATGACAGGTTAGACACGAGGGAAGGCGAGAAGGAATTGTCCAGTTTAGCAGGACAAAGAGACAGAGATGGGAAGGGTATGCAACAGATAAGGGTGATTAAAGATAGAGATGGAAAGGTGCAAACAAGTGAGGAGGGTGTGCTGAGAAGATGGAAGGAGTATTTTGAGGATTTGATGAATTTTGAACAGATTTTTGTCATTATTAATATTGATGATTATTAAATATTACTATTATTAACAGTTCTCAGAATTAAAGATATGTTTGAAAGCATTCAAAGAAAGTTCTTGTCAGAGCTTTAGTTATTATTAGTTATGACAAATTTCATTTTTACACTAGACACATATCGGTTCAAAATATTGTTTATCGGTGCATTTGATCTGTAATAATCGGTATCGGCATCGGCCCTGAAAAACACATATCAGTCGACCCCTAACTGGCTCAATTCATTTAATCTACAATTTGTTTTTGTTTTAGTTCCTAGCAACAGCTGAACTACAAATCGTACCAAAAACGGAGTAGAAAAGGAGAAGGTGATCTCGGTAACGAATCCAAACTAACTCTAGAGTGGTTTGTTTGTGGTGAGAACATGATCCAACTCTGATCCGAACTAAATACAAATTAAGATAAAACATGGTTTTTGACCAAAAAAGAGACACCATTCTCGCTTGCGCAGGCCATTATGGGTTTGAGTGTATCCGTTTACATTTGACTTGGCAGTTAGCGGTCAAACTTGGAGTAGTTTGTCATCTGAGCTTCATTCGCAAAGTGCATTATACACGATTAACACAAATGATATCGTAAAAAAATTAAATCAAACATATTTTCAACTAGTGTGGACCATAGTGATCAGTGTGGTGTGAATGAGGAGTACATCTATAGATGATTGCAACAATGTATCAGCCATTCCTCTTGGTCCTGACCAAATTAATCAAACTAGAGGTGTGAAAGCCCCCTAAACTTCCAATTACTTTTAAAAACAAAACGTGATATTTTTCCAAAAAAAGAATCAAGAGCATGACTGAGAGCAGCCAATGGACTAAAAACACTTATACAAACAAAGATACCCACGGCAAAGAAGGCTAACTTTGAACCACTTACTGAATAATGAAAAGAGTAATTAGCAGCACGGAGAACCAGAAGATTATCAAAAGGAATTACACACAGAGGATAATTAATGTGCCAACACGAGACTGAGGAACAAGGGAAAAATAAAGGAGCATAATCAGAGAGATAACGAGAAGGAGACAGGTGGGGCAAATAATCAATGAGTGTGGAATGAGTGGGAAGAGTGGACAATGAACAGGATGGCAAAAGTTTGCAAACAATAACAGAACCCATGTGTCTACAACACAAGAAAACTGAGGAACATGAGCTTCACAAACTATGTGAAGATTCCAAAGAGCTTCAAAAGCCTTAAGCAACTACCAATTAGCACATGGAAGGATGACATAAGAGTTGGCACAGCTTTGAGAGTAGAACCCTACTCCCATGACAAGAACTTCAAAATGCCAGAATTCCATCACGGTTACACAAGAGAGGAATTGAAGAACCCTAACATCTGAAGCAACATCTTAACACAGGGCAAGGAAAGAGAACCGTCAATACTCAAGAATCCAGACCCCACAATCAACAGGAAACAAAACAAGACAGGGGGGAACTGTAGTGCCTTGGTGGATACAAGACAAAAAATAGACAATAAATAACACTTCTAGTCTTCTAGTGAAAATTCAAATGAGCTGTGGTCAAAAACACAATTAAAACCTGAAAAAGCAGTACATGATTTAACCGTAGTTCTGTATGAAGAATTTGCTGTAATGTAGACAATTCAAAGGTTATTAATTATCATTCACATCACCTCAAGGTCACACAGATGCATGCCATTTGAAAATTATAAAAAAAACAAGTGACGATGCAAATTCATTGGTCACCTATTTATAGTGTTATTGGAAGTGTGTCTCATATGGCCGGCGAAGTGAAGCCAAACCGTGATAAACTTTAAAAATCATTGTAGTGTTCTATAAATTAAACAAAGATCAATAGTTTTTCTTTTGGATTAAGTTTATTTTCACGTGGTCCAGAATGGTTACATTTTCTCTTAACAAGGTGGGACCATGTGATTGACAGCTATATTTGGCAGCTACACAGAACCGAGCTGATTTGTCGCTGGCATGTCGTGAGAAAGATAATTTACACCACCATCGATCAAATTCAGAGAAGTCGCTCTAAAAATCGTGTTTATAATTACAAAATAAGTTGTATATAATAGCTGCATGTGCGAGCCAGACACTAGGCGGAGCACTGAACCATGAAGGTTTCATCCTCATCAGGAAGTTGCGTGTGCGCATGTGCACTCGTCAATGGCAGCCTCCTCTCCAGCTCGAGAATGGCTTCATAATAGCCCAGTGCCTGTAGGCGGTGTCAAATGCCTATATTTTTTACAGTCTATGTGTTAATGTCTGTGATTTGTTGAGCACATGGCTTTGTTCTTTGTTCTGCCATCAGTTCTATCTAGATTCTTGACCATACATCACAACTAGCGGTACCAGGATTTCTTAAGTACTGGTAGTAGCGACAACAAACAGACATGGTGGAGCTGGTCAAAGACACCCAGAGTTCAAGCAGATAAGTTTTATTTGTAAATTATATTTAAAGCTTTTGTTATAAAAACTATTCGGACTGGGAATAAACATAGCTATTTGCTTAGCTAATCGTTAGCATTAGCGTGGTTAAAGTGAGTAAGTTTCTTTAACAAAAACTAGGGTTTAAAAAAACCATGAGGGTGTAATATTTTCACACACCCGAGGTTTTAAATGACCAGTGTGTCCAAAATAATCCTGTAATGTATGGTATAAGTTAAGTATTAGGCTAAAGCATTATTAGGCTATAAGCCATGAACGTAGTTTGATATCAACAAGATACCGTTCATTAACATGATTTCATTGTGTATTATCTTGCATCAAGATCACGTGAGTGAAAAATTTTATGAATTATTCATCTAAAATAATTTATTGTATTAAAGCATTTTTATATTAAGATCAATGCTAATTTGTTACATAAAACTTTTTTGTTAAGTGATATTATCGAGCAAATGCTTCATTTGTCAAGTGTTTAAAATTTAGTTTTTCCACCATCGTAGCAGTGACATGATATACACTTAAAATAATAATTCATATATACATTTATTACAAAAGCTGAGGTTTGTTATTTACTCAAAAGTTATATTTTAGCTGCTGTCAATGATCTAATGTTAAATTTAGTCAGACTCAGCCCACTTTAGTGTTACTAAAGTATACAATATTTTCCTTTTACAGCTTCAAACTGAGGAAGACAACAAAATGATAATAATGCATGATAATAAAGTTCTGTTCAGTCATGGCATATATTTGTCTTATTTATAAAAAGGTTTACCTTTATAAATAAAGAGTGAGTTATTCAATTATGTTTATTACTACTCAGCTGTATTAAAGAAAGTAGTTTGTTCAGTTCATGTTTTAGTTTTAGTTTGATTACGAGAACTGTGGATTTTCACTGTAATCGGTACTGAATACTGAAATTTTGGTGAAAATACTGAAACAACTGCATGTGTTCTTCCAAACTAGCACATTAGGTTAAGAGAGAAATTAGGTTTATCTAATATTATGGTTTCATCTGCTACAGGGAGCAGGTGTTGGTCTAATCAGCATAGCCAATAAGATATCATTGGGCCATGCCGACAGAAAAGCGAGAGCACATACAAAAGGGACAGTCACAGTAATCTGGTGGCATTCCTTTAGTGACCTTGACAACATTGACCGATGACTCATTCCAACAGTATCTCCACCCTTATTTTAACCCTTGTGTTGTGTTAGAAACCTGTTTACACCTGTGGTGTTAGCGGGTCCATTTGGACCCGTGATTTAAAAATGCTTGAAAATGCTTAAAATCACCAGTTTTCTTCAAATTTTGTTTTTCAGCTAATTGCTGGCTCAGTATGTATTCATATAAATGGCACCAGTGTGGGAATTGTTTTTAGTTGGCTCCACAGACACAGTATTTTAAAATATACCACTCGTTTTTGATTGCAAAAACTGTTTAAATTCACTAAATATATATATTTTTTCTTATAGAATGACTATAAATAAACTGTAAATCTGTTAAAAACTAATATTAGAGTACACCTACCAAAGTTTTCTTTTATTTTTTTATTATTATTTTAAATTATCAACAATAGTAACATCTTTGGTGTTTCGGGTCAAAACGGACCCACGTAGATAAATGGAAGGATAAAGACAACAAGTCAATTTTTTTGTCGTAAAACAAATTTCTATTTAACCATACCAATTAACCAAACAATGTAACCATAAAAAGAACATTGATAAACTTCTCTGACACTCCACTCTCAGGTTTCCAGTATATTTGCATATTCCATGCATAGGCAGTTTTTGCATCCCATGCTGCCCATTTTTTGGTACCTTATTGTCCAGGCTTGCTTGGCATGTACTGCCTGAAGGAACAGTGGCCTCTGAATGGGAATTACCGTTCATCCACTGTCCACCTCTGGCCCAGGATTGTATACAAAGGGTCAATTTTCCACCCATTTGTCCCAAACCTCCCTAATGGGAGCAAGCTCGTCATTCTCACGACGACCAACTCTTGTTTCCCTGTTGTCAAAACGTAGCACTCTTGAAACGCTTGAAACACATGAAAGGCTTGAAACGACATTGTGGCATGAAAAATAGGACGTCCTGATTCACCATCCCATAAACTGGCCGTAGCTTCATTACAGGATCTGTATACCCCCGCAAGAAGCAACAGTCCCATGTAGACATCGAGCTGTGTTTTGTCCATCTCTGTCCAGCTATCACCAAATTCTCCCTTCCATGTTGGTCATCTCAAGTAGGATTTTCTGAATAGATTGTGGAAAGAACAGTTCAAACGTTGACTTGATGTCTTGGGCGTGTGACACAGCGTATCTAGTAGGCCCTGGAGTCATTCTGAGGATGTTCTCTATCGGTGCCCTGGAATGGGTTTGAAGAGGGCTTGATAAACATGAATTGTCACCTTTTCTTGACTTGAAAACCTGTCTTTGATCATCTGTGACATTTGGGTCCTCTTCATATGTTTGGTCTTGTTCAGGGTCACACATAACCTCATCCTCAGACACATCCTCCTCAGCTTCACTTTCCCCTCTATTCTCAGGATCACCATCATTGCCAAAGATATGACCCAGTGCCTCATGATCAGTATATCTTTTTCTCATGTTAACAGATGCTCCTACAGAATTCAACTGATAATATCCCACCCAAACCCTCTTTGTATGTGCCAGTGTTTATGAACAATGTAAAGTTTGAGTTCACTTGAGGGGTGGTGTGTGTGTGTGTGTGTGTGTGTGTGTGTGTGTGTTTGTGTGTACATGTCTGTACCTATGCATGTGAAAGAGGCCTGTGTGCGTGCGTGTGTGTGTGTGTGTGTGTGTGTGTGCGCGTATGTGTTTGTGTATGATGATGTGGGCCATAACTGTGCATATTGGACCATAATTGATCATTTGGAAAACCCGTAGCTTTTAAGTGATGCTTACAAAAGCCAGAATTCTCTACCGGGTCATTTTGGACCCGTAACACCACAGATGTAACTTTTTTTTTTTGAGCCGTTTAGAATTTACTAAAATTGTGAAAATTGCTTTTGCTGCATTTAAATATGTGTGTCTGAAGATTAGATGAAGCCTCATTCCAGGATAAAAAAGGAAAGTGTACTTTTTACACAGTCAAACTTGAAAACGGGTCAATTTTGACCCTAACACAACAGAAGGGTTAAGGAACCAGCAGGATGATCCTATCTTGGGTGTAGATTACTGCGAGAACTGATCTGCCCCATTTCTTCTCTTCACCAGAGCACAGATGCAAGTGCCACTGGTCTGAGGCCAGGATTGGCATCTGAGCATAGGCAAAGGAAAACTCGCCCAAAAACATTGGTGATTTATAAAAAAAAAAAGCGCCTTTGGGATCAGCTTGACTCTTGAAAGCCTATGCTGGTGTCCGTGCCTCATTTAGGCAGCATGTGTCATGTCTGAGGTGCAAAAGCCGAATCCTCATGGTCACAGGGACTGATATTATTTGGCATATGTGTCAAAACTCTTGTACAGGAAGGCACACGTCCTTAGATCCAGAATTCAAGGGGAACATAGATGCCTGGTGGCATTCCTCTGTGTGTGCCTTGACATCCCATGTGGCAGGAGAATCGTAGGCAGGAACCAAACCATTGTGTGACCAATATCACACAAGAAGAGTCCCTAACACCAGTCTATACAAACCAATCAGAAAAAGAAAAAAATGTCCCCCAATGAGTGCTACTCACAAGAGAAAGGGGGGGATGGTCATTCATAGACTAGGAAAGACTTCCTAGAGAGCCTGAAGAATATGGACTGGGATGTGGCCAGCCAATGAACATACCACAACTGAACGGTCCTGTGGTCTGCTCCTTTTATTCAAATGAGCAGACATAATTGGAAAGGTACAAACTTCTCTATAACATGTACCAATCAGGGGGCTAAAATCTTTTAAGCATGTAATATAATTTTAGGTCTATGAAGGCTCAAATGAGCATGGTGATTCGGGATGGTCGAGCCTGGAGAGTAAGGACCATGACTTGGCCGGTCAATGAAGATTCCGCAACTGGTGTGTCCTGTGGTTAAGGGTCAAAGTTTGGCAATCACTTGATTAACCTATGGTCAAAGGCAGAAGCTATGCCCTTTGTGAATGGGTATAACTGTGCTTTGATCAAATACATCAGGGGTGCTCATTACGTCGATGCTACCGGTCGATCGCGGCGTGAAATTGAAACAATATCAGCCAATCATCCATCCCGTCACAGTTCAGTAAAGTTAGCTGCAGATTCACGGATTCGGTTTTCTCTGCTCAATAGCTCGAGACCAGAATGTTCTTAGTAAACCAATAATACATATTTTTAATCTGTGTTATGTAGCGGACAAACTACTAAATGTTTTTTTTTTCCTCGGCATTCGCAGAAACACATTACCATCTATGAGCAACCCGCTGACATGGAATCGCTTAAGGACCGTCTGCAAATTACCAGATCCAAAATATGTTTTACCCAGAATATGCTTCATAACTTCATTCTACATTGCTCTATTACAACCAAAATCCAGCAACACGCCACTCCTCACCTGCATATTGTACTGCACGACTCAGTTTCAATAAAAAACTGAAATATTTATTAGAGCATCATTTTTATTCTTGATTATTTGGATCAAAGCTCAATTGCTCCCATAAAATTCACTCTATTACCACCAAATTCAGGTCACACACAACTGTTCTAATGATTCAATTCAGTGCAAGTCATCAAATTAAACTCACATTATTACAAAAAATTTAAATAGTTAATTATTGTGTGTGTTTTGTCAATTCTCAATAAAGTTGAAAATAATTGTTTGTTGATTGATGTTTTACATTTTTGTAGCGGGTAGATCACTTTGATTCTGTAATTTTAAAAGTAGCTCGCAAGCTGAAAAAGTGTGAGCACCCCTGACATATATATTATATGACTTAACAAAACAATAAAGATTTGAATAATAAAAGAAGTTCTTGTCTGAGGAAAATATAAGGGATAATCAACTTTCTGCCATGGTTTCTACTTTACTATACACAGGAGGTGGAGGCCAAAGAGCCACACCTAACAAAAGGCAACGATCACTTCAGGGCTCAAGGTTTGTCTGACAAACTTTGTGAGAGACTTTTAACAAGACAAGCCTCAATTTAAAAGTGCATCTGGCGCAAGAGACCGTCTCAACCCCAATCCCACACACGTCTCTAGCATTATAACGGCTTATGCTTTAGATATTTATTACCGCTTGTTGACCGTCTCCAAACCACTGTTGAGGGTAAACAAAAAATGTCTTTCTCACACAGCTCAGAAGCTTAGAGTTCAATAGCACAACATGTTCTTCAGATATTAAATAAAAAACAAAGTAAGGCAAGATGCAAATTATTCATATTTGGGCTGTTTTTTGAACTCCTCCTTTTCAGATCTGCAGTGATCAATTGCTGCCGATAAAATTTTGCATCTTTCAGTGCAGCTTTAGTGGAGATAAGCAGCACTTCACAAATCAGGTTTCTATATTATAAATGATGGTATATGTTTAAGAAAATGCTGAAATAATCCTAGTTCAGCAAATAAGTTTGTTGTTGCTCTAATATTGGAATTATAGCGCAAGCCAGGGGTCAATTTGGTTACCAATAAAAGAGGATTGATATTATGAGTGAACAAACCGAACTGGAAATCCTGTGCGGTTATAAAAAATAAATAAAATACTAAACAATCAGCCAGCCACTCAGAATGCTGTCAACCCATGGCACAAACCCAAAATGTATAAAGCCACGTTGAAATGACTGAGGTTTCAGTAGTGCGTCTCTCAGGCAATGGCATCAGCGCCTTTACACCAGTTTATAAAGCAATAGAGCAGTTGATTTTCTTTCCCCACTGCAACGGATCTGATCCAGAATTCACAACCCGTCGGCGGCTAATCAGAAGAGACTACAGTCATTAATTAGGGGCTCCGATTGAAATATCCCTTTCCCCCTCACCTTTAACAAAATGACAGCAGTTTGCCCCTGATCTAATGCGCGGCTGTCATTTGAGCTGCCTGTCTAGTTCTCTGAATGGGTTCAGGGTGTTGTTGAGGAATTGTTAGCGAGGTCCTGATGAGGCAGCATCACAGTGCTGGCCTGGCACGTCTTTGAGGGGAGCAAATGATTTAATTGATGTGATTCAGTTCTCAAACAGGGATGGTCTCAGTTTTACTGGATGAACATTCCTCTTGCTTTCACTGTAATGAAGGCTTTCATTTGCCTATAGGTCAGTATGAATCACAGTTTTTAAATGTGAAACAAGTAGTTGCAGAATAATTTAGCAGAGGGATGACTGACTATGGCAAAGCTCAAGAATATTATTTGGATGTAATCATAATTGCTCACATTTCAGGTGGTTTCGTTTAAACGGTCATCTTTTATTCAAATGAGCAGACATTATTGGAAAGGCTCAAACTTCTCTATAGCATGTGCCAATCAAGCAGCTAAAATATTTAAAGTATGTAAAATTATTTTAGCTCTATGAAGTCTTAAATGAGCATGGTGATTCAGGATAGTCCAGCCTTTTGAGGATAGTCTTGTTGCCTGGTAACAGAAACCACGGTTAATGAGTGCCAGTCAGATTTGTACCTTTATAGTAAATGTAAATTTTTATTTTAGAAATGCTGCAGTCATCTGTGAACAATGAATTCTGGGATATTTACTGATGCAAATAAGACAATTTGAGTGTACGCTCAAAAGTATTTTCTCTTCTGGCTTGAGATGCATGTGCACTTATGTGGAATCCCATTCATATTCCTTGGTCTTCCTTTCTGTGAATGCTTTCAAAAAGGTATAGCATTTTGCTTATATGTAAAACTTAAAATAAAGTGATAAGAAAAATAATCTAAAAAACCCAGTTTTTATACAAAAAATGAAAAAGCTAAAGTTTATAAATAAATCATTGTAGAAAATCTCAAGACTTTTTTTCCTCCAAGACAATGGACTTAAGCACAGAGCCAAAATAATAAATCTGTAGCTCAGTGGAATGGTTTCAGTGGACCACCTGGTGTCTTACTGGAACAAAGAAATCTAAAAATAGCAATTCAGTGATGCTCAATGTGCTTGAGAGATCCTGGAAAGGAACAAACTGTCCAAAGGTAAACATTTTCAGGATCAGAAGATATATGTGTGTCTCTTTTTTTCATTTAATGTGCTAAATTTTGGGTTTTATATTTTATAATTACTGGGTTGTGTTATGTATTTATTGTTGCTTCTTGCATGGTGCCCTCAAGGGGACATGAAAGACATATATTTTACAAGAACATAAATGATTAGAAATGTGTAAAATAAAAAAAACCAAGATATATATATGTTTTAAATTACATTTTGGAAAATGAAGCTGTTTCATACTGGGTGAAAAGGTCAAACGAGGAATGCTTCAGAGGAAAGAAGAAATTGCTGTTTTTCATGGCAGGAACTCAATGGTTAGTTTAGAAAATTGTTTATTTTTGGGAAGAGAGGGAGATTTTAGGGAGAACATGTGCCGCCTAGCAGAGGGACCTGGCAGCAAGTAGAACATGAGAATCAACCTCAAGAGACAGCTCGAATTCCCCAGAGAGATTGTAGAAACATCACTCTGACCAGATGGTCAGAGCCACGGAGGAAAATCTTCCCAATTGTAGAAGAACATGGAAGTTGCCAACGAGCATAAGTGTGGCAAGAATGCAGACTTGACAGAAGACTGCAGGGGAGCTGGCTGGATAGCAGTCACTCACCCTGTCGCAGTCAATTGTTGGGTCTTCGTCTGGACCTTAACAGTCCGCCTGCTCCGTAACATGGGCTGCACTGGAGCAGAGTGCCAAAAAGCTGTTAAAAAACTGGCTGAGGAAGTAGAGAACGGAAGCTTTTGCCAGTGGCTGAAGAGAAAGCACAAGGATTGGGGGCCAGATAACACCTAGGCTATCAGCATGGGAAATCCCTGCCATCGCTCTCCCACCAGGAGAAGTACTGGGGTAATGGAGTGAAACCTACATGACCCAGAGAGGTGTCCCAATGAGTACATCTGCACAAAGTTACCAATGGAGGTGCACCAGGCAGCAATGCCCTGCAGGATGACCATCAACCTGTCTAAAACTTGATATCACAAAGTCACTACTGGACATAATGAAACCATGTTCTTGATCAGAGGTCAAGAATTCAACAAGGAGGTTTACATTCTGAGATGCAATCCACTTCATACCAACAACCCACTCTCAATCAAAGATACAAACCATGAGCCCAGTAAAGAATTGAAAAGGGAAAATGAATCAGAAATAAGAAGGTACATAAAAAATCAAGGTTTGAAAACTTGGAGCACAATGGAATAATTCTCAAAAACCCTGAATGTTTAGTCACTCACTCACTCCCTCACTCCCTCCCTCCCTCCCTCCCTTAGAGATAAACTCTGCTGAAAGCAATGTCTGTGGAGCAGGAAGTCTGGGAGTCCCTGCTTAAACTGCTGCCCACGTGACCCAGCCCCGGATAAGCGGGAGATGTTGGATGGATGGATGGATAAGTTTGTGAGCAGTCATTGTAAAGATTGAAATATATCTTGGAGTTGAGATATTTCTGATTTCTAGACAAGCAGCAGCACTCCTTTGAGTGGGATGTCACAACATTTGCATACATGTGTTTTCAATACACACCTTGGCTGTCATTTTTAAAAATATGCGGTTACATGAAAACCATGGTGCGTTTACATGTGGAAGAACAGCATAACCATACAGAAAAATTCAAAACAACCAGTACATGTGGACAAGTCACAATAGCCATGTTTCTATCCAAAGATGCTAATTTAATTTAGACGCAAAACTGGAAAATTTGCAAATAAAGCACCATTTCCATCCAAGGAGTCACTTCCTGATAAACCGGTGCCAAAAATCAAAAGAAAATGGAAGTTGCTGTAATAAAACGACACATAGACAAAAACCAATTTGCGCAGTCATTTCTCGTTGGGTATTTCCATCCAGGGTTTTCATATGATATTTCGAAATGCGCATAAAAAGTGGATGAAAATGGAGCAAAGTTAATCATCATGACTAATTGCTGGTGAGGTACTCTCTAATGCTCTATGCTCTTGACTGGAAACAAAACATCTCTGAGATGATGAAAGGCTGATTTAGTGAGAACCACAGCCTGATTTTTGACTCTTAGGTAAGTATTCACCTTGAGAACAGCATCTTTGTTTGCAAATGCAATTACTTTACACAGAAAAATGCAGTAGTCATTTTCACATTCGAGTAAATTGATGTGAGTGACATCAACTTTGCAGAGATTTGGTTTCAACTCATTATTTAATGTGGAGGGTCTACAGAAGATGCATCACACATGCATCCAGTAGGACTGCACAATAAATCACAATCGTGATTTGTATTAGTGCGATACACAAACCATAAAGAGCTGCGGTGTGGATTTGATATTAAGCGCACACAGTCCCTGACAAAAGTCAAATTGACAAAGTGCCACCGAAATGTTTTACTAAGAAGCTTTTTCAAGAAATTACTCATTTTAATCCCAACAGCTTTTGTAAAAATGTTCCAGTGCGAAACGAAACTGTTAAAAAGTGCTTTCATATTCACCTCTTGGTAAAGACATTTCTGAGACAAAAGTATTGTCGTCTTGTAATATGAGCTTCATCTTTAAATCACAAACAGTAGTCCTCACAAAATTAGCAATGAAAACGAGGACTTGTGAATCACAGGGAAGTCATTATTTGAGTTTGGCTTGTAGTTGACCATCTACAATTTTATTTTTCAGAAGGGGTTTTTCAGCAGGGGATTTGAGGGTGTTTGGACAAATGGCAGGAAAATTACAAGTTCTATGTGAAATGTGTACATGCAAAACAAAAATAAAAAAAACGTAAAACTGTAAGCAGCAATCAAAGGGCTCGAGTACCACAGGCACTATCAGCTTTGAGCAATTTGTGGCACTGTCAGATGACCAATCAACTTTACAGGATTTGTTCAAGAGAGAGTTGGTAAGAGTTCAGAAAAATGGGGGCAAATTATCTACCGTATTTTTCGGCTCACAAGACGCACTTTTTTTCTTCCCCAAAACTGAGGGGGAAAAGTTGGTGTGTCTTATCGACCGAATGCAGAGCGCCGCGAAGTCCGGTCACGGCCGTATGAGAGGCATAAGAGCTCCGGTGCTAGGCCGAAGCCGTGGCCATATTTGTACACCCGGCGCTGCGCGCTGACGTCATCGCCCATCTCTGCCATAGCGCGGTCGTAACGAAAACGGGAAAAAACTACATTTCCCACAATGCCTTTGGCTTCCGCATCCGTACTCACGAGCGAAACTACAGAGCTCAGCTGCCGTTTCTCACACATTGAACGCATTTGAGTGATCTCTCACGCTACAAACCGGATTTCTCACGCTAAAATACATTTCAAGATGTGAAATGGGCACAGCTAACAGTTTATCTGCGATGTTTCTTGAGCCTGATGTGACGCTTGTGCCGGATAGCCAGTGGAAAAAGAAGGAGCTTAAAGACGAGCACATCATCCCAAACTCAAACCTTTATTTTTAGCCTCCTTCAGCGTCACAAAACAAAAGTAAACGATATACAACAGGGTAGCGGTCCCAGGGGAAGAGCAGCGCACACACTCGTCTCTCCCTCTCCTCGCACACACTTATTGTAGCAGCTCTTAAAGGGCAACATACATAAAAATACAATGTGGTACATAGACCTAGCAGTGGACGTTCCGCTTACATTAAGGAGTAGTTACATTTATTTTGCATTAAAATAATTATTAATTAATTATTAAATAATTATTATTTTACATCTGAGGGTGCGCAGATTCTTTTAAAGGTTTAAAGGGGGGCTCAACTAAAAAAGTTTGAGAACCACTGTATTATTACTAATGTGGGGGCAACCTTCTAGCTATTATTAGTAATGTAGTGACAATGTTACTGGCTATTACGGTATTACTAATGTGGGGGCAATGTTGCACTGGAACAGTGATGGTGATAACGAATGGTGGACTTTACAATGATGAGTGGGGGCAAAGAAAAACATTACAGCCTTTTTTTTGTTACTTTTACTGTTTACTGTCTGTTCATGTTACATGTTTGGCTGTTAACTTTTACACAGTTGATATAAAATATTTTACAAAAGTATTTGGTTCAGAATCTTTTTTTCTAGATCTTCCTCTTTTAAAATTGGGTGCGTCTTATGTGCCGGTGCATCTTATGAGCCGAAAAATACGGTAAATAATTGCAACCGGAATATAAAATGTCATTACCACCAGGTGGCACTATGAATGAGAATGAACATTGTTTTGTTGATGTTTTGAAGTATTTTTATCACACGTCAAAAGTGCTGAAAGAAGTACCTCATCAATGATAAATGCCCCATTTCCTAAGGATATCCAGTGGCCCTCTAACTGATGAAGTAGGTTGCAAAATCCAGGTGTTCAGGCATGGTATCTTAACACACGTGACAAGTTTCATCCTGATCGAACATTGAATAGCTTCATAGTGAAAAGTCACAATTAGCATGATTAGACCCTCAAAAGGTGCAGAAACCAGAAAAGCAGCAGTACTTTGGGAAGTATATTATGACCTAGGGGTGTAACGGTTCACGGGGATGTATTGAACCGTTTCGGTGCGGCCTGTTCGGTTCGGTACACTTGCGTACCGTTTCGGTATTCTGTG
>SRMA01027005.1:71285-112690 GCA_007224835.1 Danionella cerebrum
CTTTTTATTTATTTTATGCAAGAATTCTATTGTGTATTGGCAGCTTTTGAAAATAAAGATTTTGTAAGCTCTTATTGTTTTGTACCGAAAATTAACCGAACCGAGCTCTCCAAGACACTGTACCGAACCAAATACAAATTTTAGCGTACCGTTACATCCCTAGTATGACCACACACTTTTTGAAGGAACTTGACTTGTTGGTGGTTCCAAACATATATTCCTGTTGACAGGAAACAGGTCACTACTCAATGTAAATGCACTCCTCTTATTTGCTTGTTCAAGAAAACAACACTAGAGACCCTGGCCTTGATCTCGGTGTTTCCCGTTACAGTACATAAATATGTTCACAAAAGGACATGATTAATGGGTCAAGAGAAGTGACAAATATGAACCCAGTAAAGGGAGTCATTAATCAATGGTTTTGATCAAATGAATGTAAAGGTGATTTGCATGATTAAATGGTTTAAAGATTTTGGGAAACTTATGTCCAGAGGCAAATCTATTGATGCTAAAGGACTGGTTTAAGCTGATTAAAATAAAAAAATTAAGTACTACGCCATTATGATTTAAAGGGCAAACACTTCCAAAAGCTCAAACAAAGACACATGTGGTGCTGGATGAGAGAATCTCTATTCGACCTCATTGGCCATGAATAGCTGGCCAACACAGACCTCAATGAAAATGAATGAGAGTGTGACTGCACGCCTCCTGAGGTGATAAACGACAAACAGAGACTGGGCTGTTATTAATGCAGCCTTGCTCTCAGAGGAGCATTTGCCAGCTTCACCTTCACAGCAAATAATCTAGATATGTCAGGAAGTAGATGCGTTAACATAACCTCACACACAGTCAGTGTTCAAAGTTTACGTTTTTGGGGGGTATTTGAGTCATCCTTAATATTTATTTGATGCAATCACCAATTTGCATACAAACTTCCCCAAAAATTGTTAACTATGAGTTAAATAGTCAAATCCTCATGTATTTACCAAAGCAGACTTGGTTGCAAGGTTAAACAGTTTGGTAATTCTACTATTATTATTATTATTATTATTATTATTATTATTATTATTATTATTATTAATAATAATAAACATTATTAATTTGTTACAATGATTAACATAAAAAAACACCCACTCCTCTATGAAAACGTACTTCCGATTTACATATCATGGTTATTGCCTCACTCTACTGACTAACCACAAGAAATTTAAGCCCCAATTAAGTGTTACATACCCCTAATAACTGCTAGAAGATTCCACAGGCAACTGCAAAAAAAAAACTATGAACATTTGAAACTGAAGGAAAAGTCTTAAGCAGAAGAGAGAAGCAGGGTTTTGCTTTTTTTTTTTTGCTGTGAGTGAGCTCAGACTTTCAGTCCTCAAATAAGTCAAGGGACTATTAAGACCCAAGGACTGTCAAAGATTCTCATAAGAAGAAAAAGCAAAACATGCACTTCTAGTGCAGCACCAATAACATAGAATTTCAAAGGCTTTCATTTGTTTGTTTTATGGTGTTTTCAAGGAGACCTGAAAGTGTCATCCTTGACAAAGACGCATGCAGAAAAACCACCACATAGAGGCTTGGAGAGGAGCTAATGAAGAGGCGAAAGAAGAGTGTTCTTGTGAGAGGTAAAATTGCAATTCTCTAAACCACATATAATTGCCTTAATGGACCATTTTTTCTAGTGAAAGCAAGTTTCCCTCAGTTTTAAAACTTGCAAAAATACATGAAAACCATTAACAAGGGTCAAACATTTCTGTACACTGTATTTGCACACTGCGTTTATTGTGGAATGGGATTTATGGCTAAAGTCTTTGGGAAAAAAAAATATTTTTTTTTTAACTCGAGATCCTTGAGTTACGAATCGTTGAGATACGAAAGGTTTCAATGGAAAAATTTTGCTTCGAGTTACGAAAAAAATTCCAAGACACAAAAAACAGTTCTGCTCTATTATCCGCCTGTTAAGTCTGACGTCACACTGCGCTTCCAGGTCCTGGCGCTCCAAGGGTCTGATACGCTTTAAAACACTTAAAAAATCAGTTTTAAATCAAGTGAAACATTACGTATAGATTACCAATAATGTACTATAGCAAAAGTTTGAGTCAAGGTGTCGCAAAGAAATAACGTTTATAACGAGGAATGTTCTGTAGCGCAAGTTGGAGAAACCCAGTGACACTTAAAACAGTGTTGGTGTTTGTAATTCGTGAAATATCTTTTGAAAATGAACTTTGTTTCGTAGTGCTGTAATGTTTTCTGCCATCCGTTCCACCTCCATAAGTGAGGTACGGTTTCACATTTTTGTACATAGTACGTATTTTGCATGTGTTTTATTCTGTTTTATTATCATTTATTACATTAACAATGTGTAGATTTAAGGATTGAAGAAACGTTACTTGAATTTTCTCTGGTTTTCCATTTTTTTCATCAACTTATTCTGTTGTTTCTGAGAGCCATTGAATGTATTAGGTGTTTTACATGTAAAACTTGCTTCGAGATATGGAATGTTCGAGATAAGAAAGCCGCCCTGGAACATATTCATTTTTAATCTCGGGGTACAACTGTATCACAGCTTTGAAAGTAAATAAATATTTGAACCAGATTTTTACTGTCCTTGTTCTCTCAATACTTGTTTTGGGTTTCCTTTTTTTTTATGTGTTTAAAAAAATAAAAATGTTTCAGTTAATTTTTTTTGGGGCTTAACTGATGTGGCTCCTCATAGGGAAGGTGTGTCTCTGCGATTGGTTGGCTGATCACCACCCACATAGAACAAATCGCTCCTCAAATAATTACACACATGGGGTTTTAGGCTGATTATGTTGTGTCTTTTATTTTTGTCGTTTTACACAGGGGTGCACATGCAGACAAATTAGTGTCTGTTAGTAAATCAGAGTATATAACCCTTATTAATTTATAAAACAGTGCCCAGTGTGCAGGGAAGTCACTAGGGTTGACAGATAGAGGGGCTTAGCCCCTGGAGGACTTCTCGTACATTGCATGCGGTGAAAATAGAATAGAATTTACTTTATTAATCCCTTTGGGAGAACTTTTTGGGAACTAGTACTAATGACACTAAATTTCACTCGCGGTAATTGGGAATAGATACTAACATTATGTGTACTTCAGAGATTCGACAGGATATTAGACAGCTAATAAAAGATTTTTCACGATGTTAGCATTTTAGACGACGTTCGCTTTAGCTTCCAACATTAAGGTTGAAATAGACTAGGCTACAATATCGTTCTTCCTTCTCTTACCATAGGTAAATGTTCAGATTAAGCAACAATCGCTGCTATCAACGTGCAATCGCTGACCGTGTGTACACCGTGTGTTCACTGCTGTTTACTGCTGCTGCCTCCACACTGTTGTGTTGGTCCAGCTGCTTATGCGGCCGCCTACCACGTCACGCTTGACGCATGCTAATGAGGCATGATCATAACGATAATAATTTTGAAAGCGAACTTCAGTTTAACTTGCTTTCTTGCTGACTCATGTTCGCTGCATGTATGCACTTATTTAAAATATATTTTAAACATCAAGATAATAATTATAAATAAAATGTCGCCCCAAATTATAGGGGGGGCTTTGGGATATTTTAGGGAGGCTGAAGCCCCCCTAAATTAGGGCTAACAATGCCACTGCCAGTGTGTTCAGCATCTGCTCACTAGTGATATGAAAAATAATAGCAAGTATACGAACCCTCCCATAACGAATAACCTGTTATGAGGAACTGAATGTATATGTATGAAAATAAAATTAACTAAAGCAAAATTACACTAATAAAAAAACAAAACCTAAAAAAACTGAAACTGAAAAAAAACTTTAAAAAATGTTAAAAGCATTGATGAAAAGGTAGGGACCAAGGGAGAACAAGGACAGTAAAAATCCATTTCAAATAATTCATTTACTTTTAAAGCAGTAATACGACATTTTCTTTACATTTTAAAAGATATTTGTGTCCATAAAGACTATATAAGCAGAAATCTCCATTGTGAAATACAATGAAGCTACTTTATGTAAATAAGCTCAGAGACAGCCTGAGTCCGCTTATCACACATCTGTATCCATGCACCACATGCTGCATACTGAGTGAAGCCCATCATTACAAAAATCCTTCTGATGCAACACTAGTTTTGTAGAATGTCGTGCTCTTGTTACTGAAATGTTCACAGAGGGTTTCAGAATGTTGCCGTATTGTTGCTAAGCTTTGCTGGGCTTTTTGCCTTCTAGAACAAGCTAAAGAACACATAATAAGCTCCCTCGGTATGAAAACAAGAGTTGCAAAGAGTGCGCAGTGACAATATATGCATCGTGCACAAGGGTGACTTGTAAGAATATATTAAAGCACGATGAGTAATGGAAATCATTGTTATTACCATCCCTTGAGATAATATAACCAATTAACTGTGTTCATCGAAACCAAAAAATATGTATAGAAAATTAGAACACACCTAATCTTGTTAGGCAGTGGTCATCGAGCTCCTCATCCAGTTCAGAACTGCTGCAGCTTGGCTCACTTTTCACGCTGCTTGGCCTTTCTGTCTGGATGCTTCTCCGAGCTGAACTGGTAGGGATGGATTGTAGGGATGTTTGGACCTGGCCACCACTAGATTCTGGATGCACACAATTTTTGTGAAAGAATTGCAGCATCTTTAAAATCAAATTTTGGATTTTGAGATTTTTTGCTGAAAAATCTATATCAATTCAAATAAATAGAGCTTGATTTGTATTTATTTCACAGATCTGATGGATTGAAGTTTATGTGGGTGGTTACTTGTCTTTGCAAGTGTTGGAAAATGAATTGGGTTTTACCAGAATCTCTTCTTTGATCAGCCTCAGATGTGAAGGTCTTCCTGTCACTGCCGCAAACACTGAGCTCAGCATCACTTCCATCACTTTCACTCCAGTGCACTTCAGAGAGACACAAACAGAAAGACATGGTGAGAGGAAATGATTAAAAGAAGAAATCAGTTTGAGTTATAATAAGCAGAGCGAATGACAAAGATGGATTTGACAAAAAATTTGGGTTTGGGGAAGCCCTAGGACTTGCACTTGCCTTGTCTTGCACATCATTGTACGTATACGACTTGGAATCTTCAGCTCAGTTGGAAACACATGAATTAATTCACTCTAAACCAGGCTGTAGTGGAGCTGAGGGCAGCACAGGGAGATGATTTGAAAAATAAAAAAGAAATCTGAGCGTGGCTAAATCATTTCTTCAGTCTTATAGCGGTGAGAATCCACAAAACTCCTAAGATGCTTCAAGAGGCCACGGCTGACTTTCCAAAAGCCCTCATCATGCCTGAAGCACACACTTGCCCCCCATCAGCGGATTGAGCTCAAGCTGAAAATTAATATTTTTATCGAAGAGAGAAAAAAGCAAGCTTTGGATGAGCTCCGTTCTGCCTTCCAATTTGCTGCACCCCCTCTGCCATGGTTTCAATCAGAGGCTTTATGTGCAGTGATGTATTGTGTATTTGTGTGTGCACAGGGTGTGTAGTGAGCGAAAGAACACAACCTTTTCAGTGCCCCTTGCAAGGCCCCACCCATTTTTGAGCTTTTTGGTAGTTGGGACAAAGATCTAAATGTCCTACTGTTCATGTTTCTGCTGATTAGAAACTAAATATTACCATGATGACTTCAATAAATCATGCGTTTCTTTAATAATAATATCTACAACAAATGCAATAACTGTAAATAATTCTGTGTTATACAAACACCAAGATTTAAAAAAAAACTGTAAAGCAAGGAACATGCCAAATTCCAAATCACAGCAGCGGTTTTGAATCATGTTGGAGTGACGCAACCCATCTATTGTTTAATTTTGACGTCAAATAAAATGTGTAAGTTCCAAAAATAATATTAGTTTTGATATTTTTGGCTATAAATGAAAATTGCAAAAGTTATGACAAATAATTAGTAACTAAATTCAAATTAAAATGTCTGTCAGTTTAATTTTACAGACGTTAAATCGGTTCCATTAGCGCCATCTAGTGGTGATAAACCATGAAAGTAAAAGACTTGTGATATGGTTTGTGTTTTCTTGCACAAAAAAGTACAATGGTATATAAAAAAAAATCCTTGGAACGTTGTATACGTTTCTGGAGAGGTTCGCCTGTTTTTTTTTTTTTTCTAATACAATTTTCACAATGTTTTGACCAGGGCTCTGTTCATGGAACAAAAATCAAAAAACAGAAATTAACGAAATTTTACCACTAAACAAAAACAGAATCACTTTGAACTGTTCCTAACAGAAACACTATTTTTAAATGCACACTAACCGGTTAATGCCATCGTTATTAGGGGTGTTACGGTTCACGGGGATGTATTGAACTGGTTCGGTACACTTGCGTACCGTTTCGGTATTTTTTTATTAAATGATATAATATCATTAGCGCGATATTAAGCGCAGCGGAACAATGTTCCTAGACGAGTTTCCGCACGGACGCTATTAAGTGACGCACAGTAGCACTGCACAGGTAACTATGAGAAAGGGCTTCATGTGTAACGTCCACTGCTACGTCTATGTACCACATTATGTATGTATGTTGCCCTTTAAGAGCTGCGCCGCAAACCCTCAAAGTGCATGCTGCAGGAGTCTGTGTGTGTGTGTGTGTGTGTGCGTGCGCGTGCGTGCGTGTGTGCGTGTGTGTGTGTGCGTGTGTGTGTGTGAGGAGAGGGAGAGACGAGTGTGAGCGCTGCTCTTCCCCTGAAACCGCTACCCTGTTACATATTGTGATGATAATGTGTCACTTTTATTTATTTTATGCAAGAATTCTATTGTGTATCGGCAGCTTTTCAAAATAAAGATTATGTAAGCTCTTATTGTTTTGAACCGAACCAAACTCTCCAAGACACTGTACCGAACCGAATACGATTTAAGCGTACCGTTACATTCCTAATCGTTATCCTTAATACTGGAAACAGACAGTCATTAACCAATGTGACTTGAACAATGCAGTAGATGTTACTGTCCGGTTCACTGGTAAAGGTCAGGTTATCATGACTGGAAAAAAGGGGAGCTATATGCTAAGGCCAACATGGGCCCCAGGGTTAGCTTTGGTCGAGCAGTTGCAACTGTCTGGCAAGGCATAACTACCATTGTTTATGGCTCAGTTAGCGCACAGTTCTACCTCAGAGACATCATAGAGCCCATCATCATCATCGCCCAATTCTATTAACACACCCATACCTTTCTGTACACTGATGATAATGCCAGAACTCTCACAGCTGGACTTTATGAAGTAGCAGTGCATCCTATGGTATGGCCCCGTATGAGCCCCATAAAGCAAGTGTGGGACCAGTTGAAGCAGAGACTGGATGATAGTACCCCACTGCCACATGACCTGGTAGATTTGGGAGTAGCACTTGTGGAAGAGTGGAATGCATTGCCTCAGATCAGCATCATGAGGCTAATGGGGAGCTACAGACATCCATATGAAGCGGTCGTTGCGGAAAATGGTGGAAAACACCTGATACTAGAGCTGAAGATCTTTGCCCGAACTCGACACGACTGTTGCACAGTCATCTGATGCACATATAGTGCCACGAGACAAGAAAATAAATGCTTGAGGCTTGTCTCAGAAGATTACCTTTGGTATAAATGTTTATACCGTGGTCTATTCTGATTGGCTGGTGGGTATTGATTGAATTTGTATAACTGCACAGGTTCCACCGGTTCGGTCTGTTCACTTATAACATCAATCCATCGGTAACTCAGGGCTTTGGTTAAGAGCAACATGGCAGGTGAAAACTATTACAGATTCACTGAACTAGGACTACTGGATAATTTTTGCATTTTCATAGATACATTTACTATCATTTATTATGCCAAAGTTTTGTTAAAGAGTCTCTGATAATGTTTGTCACACAATGAATTATTGTAGAGAAAATGGTGGGATTCTTACCTAAATAAACTCAATTTGTAAGTATTGAGCCCAAATACTATGAATAACTTTATTATGTTTACATTGTCAAGTGACCATGGCA
This sequence comes from Danionella cerebrum, assembly GCA_007224835.1. NCBI lineage: Eukaryota > Metazoa > Chordata > Actinopteri > Cypriniformes > Danionidae > Danionella > Danionella cerebrum. Next base: position 79,272 of record SRMA01027005.1, read on the forward strand.
TTAAAACAGGATATAATCAAATTCTAGCCTTGGTTTTTACTGTATTTTATAAACTTGATGGAGTGGTTCAGGCTCAGGTCTGGTTCAAGTTAGTCAACAATATTGGTTTCAGGTCGGGTAAATCATCTCGTGGCCGGGCCTTGTCGAACTTTTTAGGCCCTATTACAGCTCTACCTGATGCTGTCTTTGGGGCTATCCCTGTTATTACATTTTGGGGATAATAACAACTCAGCCAATGAAAATGGTGTTTTTCTCTATTAGAGATATCAAAGGGAACTTGTACTCATTTCAGACCAAATAGGAACACCACGCATGTAAAAACCAAAATCCCTAACTTTCCATGAGTGGCGTATAATAGACCTTTTTTTAGAATGCCAAGAAAAAAAGATTGTTCACAGAAGATATTTTTGGGGCCCACTAAGACACAAATATACCACATACTAAACTACAGTGTCTGGATAACCTTCTCATTATAATGTTCACCTCCCAGTCTCACTAGAACAAACCACACAGGTTGTTTTACTATTCCTCTTCTCCTGACATTAAGAAGTGCAATAGTAGCAATAGCAGCTGAGGTTTAATAACAGAATAAATAAAATCTAATCTCTACGAGTGACCCCCGCTTTTGAGATGACAGTCCTCCTTCTAGCAGAAATGTCATAAGATTTAGCGTCAAAGGTCTCTGTAAATATGAACACAGCCCCCCCCAAAAAAAAAGTCACTGGGCTTTGGTTGTTTTTATTTTCTGCTCCATAGAGTAGTAATGAAAAGAAGTGTTTGAATCTGTACAGGTTTTGAAAGTAAACACAAATTAAGACATTCATTTCTAAAAAGATGTTTTCTAGTAGTTGGATTACACACACCTAAGGATGGATTTTGAACCACTTCTATTTGCAGGTACTCTCCTGATTCATTAAGGGTTTTGAGGCTGATGTGATAACACAAACTTTCAGCTTCCTCTAGATTCTAGATTTACTATTAGTAGACCACGCCAGGACATTAATGTTCTTCTTCTTGGGCAACTCCTTTGAACATTGCCCACATTTTGAGAATTCGTCCAACTGGAATATTCATCCATCATCCCTGATGTAAGGAAAAGGGCTGAAATCCAGTGGGCCCAAACAATGGGCTTTATTAAAAAATAAATAAACAGAAAAACCCTAGGTAGGGAAAAGCCTAGCTAGCTAAACTTGTACAGCTAAACTAACTAAGAACAAAAACAGGATCTCATAATAAGAACAAACAATAAAGACTCACAAAAATAAAACTGCAATATTTAGCAGCCAGGTACAGAGGAGATCAGCCTTCATAGCGAAACAGATCCTGGACACTCACAAGCAGCAAAAATGAACCCACACCGAGTGAAAGAATTGACAAACCAGAGGGGGAGGCAGGTGCACACAATCAGACTTAACGAGTACGGGAAAGGCAGAGCACAAAAAGTAATCAGGCTAAACTATTAGGGACAGAACAAAACAAAAGTAACGGGTAGGCAAGTCCTAACAATCCCAATCATCCTTAAGTTAAGTTGATGCCAAAAAGCACAACCCTTTCATCCAGTTCTCCTCTGAATCATTCAGTTGTTCAAAGGAAAGGAATTTTCTGATAGGCCCGTACTTGCGCTTGGGCAGGATTTAGGTACAGAATGGCAGACAGAGCTCCATCATCACCAAAACATCATTTAAAAGATCTTTGATGGAGCCCCAGAAATAGGAATAATGCACATGTGACTACAAGAGCTTGTGAAGGTTGGCTCTACTAGGTTAATGGGCTCTTTTAGGTTCCATGAATACCAGCTGCTGAGTTCTAGATCATTTGTAGAGGTCTGTCTGCACAGGAAGGAAGTCCAGTGAGGACTTGAGAGTAATCTAGTCTAGATTTGACCAAAGTCTGAACTAGGAGTTGAACAGAAAGGTCAAAACTGAGCAAAGAAAAACTGCAAGATTGTTTTAGCGATCGATGTGCTCAATGAATGTTAACCGCTCATCAAAGAGCATTGAGGGCTGGGGGATTGTTGAGGACACCAGCTGTATGATGAAGTGAGATGCAGGAACAGGCAGCACCACTTACAATGTTGCCAATATATTTTGATCATCCCCCTGGGTTTTCTGTGTACATTTGCGAAAAGCCTCAAAAATCTTTAGCAAGAAAAAAAAACTAAACATTTTTTTTTTACATTTTGAGGATCAACTAAATGAAAGTCTCCGAATCTATCCCAACTAACCAATTTGATTCGATTAATTTACTAAAAAAAGCTTTCTAATTTTTGACTGAGTGTGGCCAAAGTAATTATCCTCAAAGACACACTTAAAGCCGGCACACAACAATGATTAGTTACGAACTTCATAAAGCACATAATAATAAAAGTATAACAGCAGTCACAGGAACACTGATGTAATTAGGCCGTCCTTGTTGAGGCAATGATTTGATAAGCTAATTTTAATAGAATTGTGGTCCCAAGTGCATTTTGTTCTGATAATTTTCAAATCCTTTAAGCAGGTTGTTTAATTTGCCAGTGTTCGTGTTGTTGAGGCAGCGGACAATGTGTAAACCTACAACTGACGACAGATACTACAACTCAAGGCACAGAGTGAGCATCGTTTGCAGAATAAATATCACAAAACAGATCTAGATAAACTATGTTAAGAGACGCAGTTGCTGTTGATTGGATATGGTGAAATACTTTTAACAATTGCTGTTTCTGACGATTTAACCAGTGCTGTGATAACAGAAACCAATCAGCCGCTTGCTGGGGAAACCATCTAAAAGTTGTCTCCTCACTAAAATATCCTCGAATGAGAAACTCTGAAAGCCAAAACACCTCCGAATGCATGCTTTGCCACAAAGGTTAATTTATTTTGGGGAAAAATGGGAATAACCATCCCCCCAGACTCCCTCGCGATCGTTTATTCTCAATGAGAGCTCATTACCCGACCGATCGGCATATTATCATATCCAATCTGTACTGGCTGCCAGATCCTCACTTTCATGAAATTCCAATGAGCTATATTATACAAATTTACATATATTTAGCCTTGTTAACCTAGCAAAAACAATTCATTTAAAATGATTCAGGCAGATCAGGCCATCTTCATCATAATTGCTGCTAAAGAGAACTGAAGAGCTGAACAGCAGATGTTTGTTATCTGGAGTTTAAGCAAGAGGTGCAATGTTCACTCTTTGTTTGATGGTTCCAGTTCATTTAGGTTGAGGATAATTTATTCAAAACCAGAAGTAAATTTGGCAGGAAATAACCATATAAACACAATAAATATTATTAAAAGGAAGCAGGGTAGAATAATATTATTTACATGAGAAGATACAACATTATTAGTAACTTGATGGCTAAAGTTTTCACACAAACTTTAATGTTGGCTTGTAAAAGTGCTGTTTGAAAGTGTTTTTTAAGTTGCAGATGTCTATGATTTACACAACTTGAGAAAACGATTCACCAAATTGGTTGCTAAGGTACACTGTCTGGTTGCTGGTTGCTGAACTAAATGATTTGCCAAACTGGTTGCTATGGTAAACAGTCTGGTTGGTATGGAGGGGTCAGTGACTTATTATATTGTTCCCCATGCCAAAATGAGTGCCATAAACCAACCTTCGTGTCTCAAGGGTTTTTCAAATATTAAATGGAGATATCACAAATCGGTTGCTTTAGTAAACAACCTGGTTGCTATGGAGGAGTCAGCGACATAACATAATGTGACCTTTGTCACTATAAGCTAAAAAACCAACCCTATCTCCCTCCTTTACCAAGGCTGAAAATTTGGTTGCCAGGGTGTACAGTTTGGTTGCCAGCAAGATATTTTCATTGCCTTTCCCTTTAGAGTCAACAGTAAATCGTTTAAATCGAGTTTGAAGTTTCTATGAGATCCACAAATCTCAGGCACCTTCCTGATCATTAACAATAACTTTACTTCAAATTAAAAGTAGGTTTACAGCAGATAATACAATGTGCAGTAGAAAACAAAATCTAAAAAAAGAATCTGATAATATAATGTCTACCTGTTTAAAAAGGTTTTATGCTTCTGTGTTAAATCCGTCTTGCTGTTACCAACAAATCCAGTGGGACCATTTTATAGCAAAGACTAAAGCTCCCATAACTGAGGTCCTCTGACTATTAGAATTTTTTTCAATAGAACGTATTATATTTTTGTATCGGGCAGATGCTTTATTCTAAAGTGACTTTCATTTAAAGGATTAAACAAATTTGGTCTGTTCTTGCTTTCCCTGTTGGTCTCAACCCATTAACTTTGTGTCGCTAGCATACTGCTCCACTGACTGAGCCAAAGGAAAGCACTGCTCAATGAACAGGGTGCTTTTTCTTAACCACTGCTGCGATGACCCACCAGGAACCTAAAAGAAATCCTTTACATTAGACAATAAAGCCCCATTGGTTTAGCCAACTTGGTTGTATGAGTCAGGAATTTTGGGTGGAGAGACTTCTGCTTTATGTGTTAAAGTAAGGTGTCCTTGGGTGGTTTGAAAGGAGCCTACAAATAAAATGTATTACTAGTATTATAATTAACAGAGGCTTGTGGAAGATGAGTGATCTTTAAAGAATTCAATGGGCGGAATCTAATATTCTCATCTTAAAAGGAGCTCTGTTTAATAACTTCATCAAACAGATGTTATAAATGTGATCTGAAAGCAGCCGAGCTAAAGCTTTTGATGACAATCTTCTTCCTCTCATGCCCCAAAACATCACAAACAGGAAGTGCTTCACATTACAGTGAGTGAAGCTTTGCCCGATCTAACAATCAGCTGAATTTTCGGTCTAAACTAAAGCATATTTGCGGTGCTTCCTCGGATTTGCTCATGTCTGATGATTATCAGTCAGCTTTAAAGAGATCTTCAGATCCAACCCCAGTTAATCTCTATTGACGCCAAGCTGACAGATCCAAAGGGGATTTAATTAATTTAGCTAAATCCCGTTTTGTAATTCTAATTCAGTGTTGTTTGCTTTGCATTTACAAACAGGGGAATAATTGTATGGTAATTAAGACAGAGATGTAAATTGAGTTTTTAAACCAACATTTGTTCTAACTCTAAACTAAATTTCTCTGTTTCTTCAGGCTTGACATCAGTAGATAAATCACAGGTACAGGACGTTTATTGCACTGAAACATTTACACTACACTTAACAGGATCAAGTGATTAAATGTGTTTTAATGCACAGTGCTCAGCATAAATGAGTACACCCCCCTAAAAAAGTATTCATTTAATCAGAAGTTTTTCACAAGCCTTTTAATTATTTAAATCCACAACATGAAATCAAGATTAGGTATATAACTCAGACTACAAAATTGGTGGAAGCCAAAATGAATACACCCTTCATCTAGTATTTTTTATGAGCTCAGGGATTTTAAAGGACAGCATCAAGTCTTCTAGGCATGGAATGAACAAGTTGGCGACAGATTGCAACATCTATGTTTTTTCATTCTTCAAGAATAACTTCTTTAAGAGGCTGGGTGCTGAATGGAGAGTGACGTTCAACTTTTCACGTTCATTCTCTTCAGAATTCCCCACAAGTGTTTGGTGCCGAAGTCATTGTATGGTGTATGTATATATATTTCAGTTTAAATTCTTTTTAATTATAAAGTTGCTAATTTTTTTGTGCCGTGTAAGTGACTGTTTAATAAATGATGGTGTTTGTTCAAAAGTGTTGTGCATCCACTTATTTGTAAGCTATTTTACCAGAATATGAAGGGGATCCTGAAATCAGCACTAAAAATAGGCAAAAAAATAAAAATTCAGCAGCACTCAATCGGCCATCGGCTGACCCGGACCTCTAAACATTGACTACAGAAAATCTCTAATGGGAAGCAACTAGAGATCTCTAAACTCAAGTTTGAGCAAAGACATAGGAACTGGGACGCCGAAAAATGGCAGCTGGTGGTGTGTACTGACGGGTTAAAAAAGAAATATTTGAGAAGAAAAACTTTTTTTTAATCTGATAAACAAATTTTTTTCTGTTGGAAAAGCGGGATGGGGCGCATTAACGGATTTACCAAGGGACCAATATCATTGCACAACATCTTAAATGTTGTTTTGGGCATTCTGAAATTCCTAAATTTGAAAATTTCTAGTCGGTCGTCATTACAGGATTAACACAGAACTGTCACAGACAGGAAAGAGCCGTCTCCTGCCTCTAAAATCAAGATGGCATGACTACGAATATTGTGTTTCGTCTATGTCTTCTATGATACAAGTACGTTATTATAAACAACAAAAGCCTTCTCTGAACGCAACAACTTCCTTCTTTCTTTTGATATTTGGGGCCAGTTTATCAGAAAGTGGTGATTTTGTTCTACTGGACTCGTAGAATGGAAGCAGCGGTTTATTCACAATATTTTATGCAATATTGTCATTTTTGGATGGAAACATGGTGATTAAGAACTATCTACAGTGTAAAGAGCAAGAAGTACTGGAAGTGTTAGCATGAACCATTATCATGTCTGTCTGAGACAATGATTGTCTGAACAACAATCTCTTTGATGTTTGGGGAAAAATGTATGCAAGTGAAACTAGAGAAATTGCAGCTGTTTTGAAGGCAAAAGGTGGTCACAGCAAATATTGATTTGATTTAGATTACTCTATTGTTTATTGATGAGAATAAAACTAATGACATTTCCATTTTTAAAAGCATCATACATTAAATAATATTCTCAGTAGTCACTTTTATGATCATTTTCATTTTCAGTGTCAACCTTAGGAAAAAAACATAAATATTAAGTTCTTAAAATAATGAATGCATTATGTATTTAAAAAAACCTAAAAGAAAAAAGCAAACATTTTATTTCACAGTGTGATTATTCAGAATTCTATTTCAAACAAGGATCATACTACAATTGAAATATTAATGCTGTTATTATATTTTATCCACTTCACATGCAGCAGGGAGCAGCAATGTTGCAAGCATTTAAATTAGAAATCTAATAAAACAATTAGCAAAACAATAAGCTACAAATATAAAATGTTTTTAGAAGCTTCAAGCGATGTAAAAAACAAATATACGTGTATTACTTGAGGCACAGGCAGGTTGCACAGTCCCAGTGTTATATTATTTTATATTAGCACCCGAGCCATTGTTAAATCCACATGAGGTGCTAATTTAACATTGAGTTATTGTTTTAGCACCTCAAAAATGGGTCTTAAGGCCAGACTAGCTGTGACTAAGGATGTCACAAAAGTACCGTACTTTTCGCCGTATAAGACACACTTTTTCTTCCCAAAAATTAAGGGGGAACAGTGTTTCCCTTACCATTATATTAGGGGGGCGGCCAGCCCCCCCGACGGCACCCCCCGCCCCCCTTGAAGGTCAAGTTAATTTTATTTTATTTTCGTCGAATAGCGACAGAAGTAATTTATATATAACAGGTCTTTGCTTTTTTCTTTTATTAAACTAAATAGCATTATGTTATTTATACGATGGCATGTAATTTCTGTCTCAACGTTTGCGCATTTACAATTGTCCTCCGTGTCGCGCACGGCGGAGTTCCACCCCGATGCGCACGCACCGCGGAGTTCCGCTCCGCGTCGGAGAGTATGTCGCAGCAGGCAAAAATATTTTAAACGCTCCCAAGGTGGTGACGATGACAGCACGTGTTCTGCTGTGAGCAGCAGCCGGTGTAGCTTTCCTACTCCAAAACAAAGTACAGAAAAGAGCCCAAGTGCTGCATGTCTTACTCTGACAAGCAGCAAAAGTCTAGCCACCACAGAACGACAGGTTTTGACCCAGCTTGGCTGTCAGAGGGGAAATACTCCCCCTGGCTGTACAAGACTGATCTTGGTAAGTAAGTAAATACACACAAGCATGAATGAACGAATTGATAAATAAATTGCTTAATTAATAGCTAGCTAGTTAGTTATACAATGGCATTTCCTGCTTTAAACTATCACTATGTTAAGTTGATTTTTACTGTTGTTACTATCAGTTATCACTTTTAAAGCCTAACAGTTAATGTATTTACAGGTCAAAACAGACATTTGCAATAGGCTGCAAGGGGACCATCTTGCAGCCTGCATGCGGATCTCAATAAATGGGCCAGAAGTTTCAGACTATCCATACCAAGATGCTCTGGAAATGTTCTTTCAGAAGCCCAGAAAGATGCACTGCAGTGACAAAAGCTGCACACTTTGTGAATAATTAACATATTAAAATAAATCTGATGTTTAGTGTTTAGTTCAGTGTACAGTTGTTTAGTTATTGTACAGTAATTGTTCAGACATTATAATATATTGGTATACTGCAATTAAAAGAAACATATAAACACTATTAAGTGTTTGTGTGAGTGTTTTGCCGCACCACCCATAACACCACTACCCCCCCACCCCCCAAGGCCATGATCCTAGGGGAAACATTGGGGAAAAGTTGATGCGTCTTATACGCCGAATGCAGAGCGCCGCAGAGCGGAGGGCAGTCACAGTGTAGGAGAGGCGTAAGAGAGGCTGCGGCTTCGGCCTAGCTCCGGAGCCGTCGGCCATATTTGTACACCCCGCTGTGTGCACTGACGTCATCTGCAATCTCGTCGATCCTACCATAGTGCGGATTGTAAGAAGCATTGTGCACTGCATTGTGCCAGCTATTATTACTAATGTGGGGGCAATCTTACTAGCTATTATTAGTAATGTAGTGACAATGTTACTGGCTATTATTAGTAATGTAGTGACAATGTTACTGGCTATTATTAGTAATGTAGTGACAATGTTACTGGTTATTATTAGTAATGTAGTGACAATGTTACTAGCTATTATTAGTAATGTAGTGACAATGTTACTGGCTATTATTAGTAATGTATGACAATGTTACTAGCTATTATAGTAATGTAGTGAGCTATTATTAGTAATGTAGTGACAATCTTACTAGCTATTATACTAGTAATGTGCAGTGACAATGTTACTGGCTATTATTAGTAATGTAGTGACAATGTTACTAGCTATTATTAGTAATGTAGTGACAATGTTACTGGCTATTATTAGTAATGTAGTGACAATGTTACTGGCTATTATTAGTAATGTAGTGACAATGTTACTAGCTATTATTAGTAATGTAGTGACAATGTTACTGGCTATTATTAGTAATGTAGTGACAATGTTACCGGCTATTATTAGTAATGTAGTGACAATGTTACTAGCTATTATTACTAATGTAGTGACAATGTTACTGGCTATTATTAGTAATGTAGTGACAATGTTACTGGCTATTATTAGTAATGTGATGACAATGTTACTAGCTATTATTAGTAATGTGGTGACAATGTTACTAGCTATTATTAGTAATGTAGTGACAACGTTACTGGCTATTATTAGTAATGTGGTGACAACGTTACTGGCTATTATCAGTAATGTAGTGACAATGTTACTGGCTATTATTAGTAATGCGGTGACAATGTTACTGGCTATTATCAGTAATGTAGTGACAATGTTACTGGCTATTATTAGTAATGTAGTGACAATGTTACTGGCTATTATTATAAATGTAGTGACAATGTTACTGGCTATTATTAGTAATGTAGTGACAATGTTACTAGTTATTATTAGTAATGTAGTGACAATGTTACTGGCTATTATTAGTAATGTAGTGACAACGTTACTAGCTATTATTAGTAATGTAGTGACAATGTTACTAGCTATTATTAGTAATGTAGTGACAATGTTACTGGCTATTATTAGTGATGTAGTGACAATGTGACTGGCTATTATTAGCAATGTAGTGACAATGTTACTGGCTATTATTAGTAATGTAGTGACAATGTTACTAGCTATTATTAGTAATGCAGTGACAATGTTACTAGCTATTATTAGTAATGTAGTGACAATGTTACTGGCTATTATTAGTAATGTGGTGACAATGTTACTAGCTATTATTAGTAATGTAGTGACAATGTTACTGGCTATTATTAGTAATGTAGTGACAATGCTACTGGCTATTATTAGTAATGTAGTGACAATGTTACTAGCTATTATTAGTAATGTAGTGACAATGTTACTAGCTATTATTAGTAATGTGGTGACAATGTTACTAGCTAATATTAGTAATGTGGTGACAATCTTACTAGCTATTATTAGTAATGTGGTGACAATCTTACTAGCTATTATTAGTAATGTGGTGACAATGTTACTAGCTATTATTAGTAATGTGGTGACAATCTTACTAGCTATTATTAGTAATGTGGTGACAATGTTACTGGCTATTATTAGTAACGTGGTGACAATGTTACTGGCTATTATTAGTAATGTGGTGACAATGTTACTGGCTATTATTAGTAATGTAGTGACAATGTTACTGGCTATTATTAGTAATGTGGTGACAATGTTACTAGCTATTATTAGTAATGTGGTGACAATGTTACTGGCTATTATTAGTAATGTGGTGACAATGTTACTGGCTATTATTAGTAATGTGGTGACAATGTTAATAGCTATTATTAGTAATGTAGTGACAATGTTACTGGCTATTATTAGTAATGTAGTGACAATGTTACTGGCTATTATTAGTAATGTGGTGACAATGTTACTGGCTATTATTAGTAATGTAGTGATAATGTTACTGGCTATTATTAGTAATGTAGTGACAATGTTACTAGCTATTAGTAATGTAGTGACAATGTTACTGGCTATTATTAGTAATGTAGTGACAATGTTACTAGCTCTTATTAGTAATGTAGTGACAATGTTACTGGCTATTATTAGTAATGTAGTGACAATGTTACTGGCCATTATAAATAATGTAGTGACAATGTTACTGGCTATTATTAGTAATGTAGTGACAATGATACTAGCTATTATTAGTAATGTAGTGACAATGTTACTGGCTATTATTAGTAATGTAGTGACAATGTTACTAGCCATTATTAGTAATGTAGTGACAATGTTACTAGCCATTATTAGTAATGTAGTGACAATGTTACTGGCTATTATTAGTAATGGAGTGTCAATGTTACTGGCTATTATTAGTAATGTAGTGACAATGTTACTGGCTATTATTAGTAATGTAGTGACAATGTTACTAGCTATTATTAGTAATGTGGTGACAATGTTACTGGCTATTATTAGTAATGTAGTGTCAATGTTACTAGCTATTATTAGTAATGTGGTGACAATGTTACTAGCTATTATTAGTAATGTAGTCACAATGTTAATAGCTATTATTAGTAATGTAGTGACAATGTTACTGGCTATTATTAGTAATGTAGTGACAATGTTACTAGCTATTATTAGTAATGTAGTGACAATGTTACTAGCTATTATTAGTAATGTGGTGACAATGTTACTGGCTATTATTATTAGTAATGTGGTGACAATGTTACTAGCTATTATTAGTAATGTAGTGACAATGTTACTAGCTATTATTAGTAATGTAGTGACAATGTTACTAGCTATTATTAGTAATGTGGTGACAATGTTAATGGCTATTACGGTATTACTAATGTGGGGGCAAAGTTGCACTGGAACAGTGATTGTGTTACTTTTACTGTTTACTGACTTTACTGACTGTTCATGTTACATGTTTGGCATAAAATTGTTCTTAAACTGCTGTTAACTTTGACTCGGTTGATATAAAACATTTTACTACAGTATTTGGTTCAGAATCTTTTTTTCTAGATCTTCCTCATTTAAAAAGGGTCTTATATGCCCTTATACGGTAAAATACGGTATATGGTTTGATCCACATCACAAACCTCATTAGCTTCATTATTAGCCTCATCGTTTTAAACTTTTTGCTTCTGATTGTATTTTCTATGTTAAACAAAATAGATGTAAAGTCTTATAGTTTTAGGACGATAACACCATCATATAGCCACTGAAATAACTCTATGCAGGAAGAAACTCTTTTTTGCTCTTTAATAATAACTAAAGGGTAAAAAGGCACAAAGGGGGTAATGCGTTTTTAAATGTTGGCGCACCTTTTACATATTTGTGATCTTTTCACCCTGAAACTATGCTTTTTGAAGGATTACATTAAAATAGTTTGAAAGTGATGGATAAAATTTATCAGCACGTATATGTTATTTAGTTTCGATGGCTGTGCTTCTACTCAAACAGTGGTGCAAAAAAAATAATAGATACATTGCTTATTTTTTTCTATTTTCTACAAAGAGTGTGGCTAATATAAATTTTAATAAATACATTTTTTATTTTAATGTATTCCATTTGTGACACATTAGGAAAATATTGTATGAATCTGAGGTCGTCAGCAGCTGCAGTAAGGACAGATGCGCATTGTTTTCGATCTATAGCAAGGTAACTGCATGCATTTGACATTTAACTGGACATGTTTATGATTGAATCCACAGCTTCCAAAGAGAAGAAAAACCAACAACGACTGGAAAAGTTGTGAAGAGGGGGAATATTAACCTCTTAAGCCCTGAGGCCTATTTTCCGAAAATCCTATACTTTTACTTTTTAAGGTATTTCTCAGCTTTTACAAGGCCTAAACTGCAAATCTTGGTAGCAAAATGAAGATAGGTTCTTGGGGAGTGGTGTGGATGAGTTAATTTGACAGTCAAGAACACTGGGTAAGAGTAATTGATGTTGGAATGGCCAAAAAATGAACTCCGCCTAAAAAAAAAACACATGTTTCCTCCAATATCTCCTTATTTTACTTATAACGAAGCAAATAAACACAATCAATTGTAACCACTACATGTCAAGGACATCTGTAGCAAGTTTGGTGTTCATACTACAAGAAACTAATATTCTGTAAAGGTTTTGATTGAACAAAGTTCAGGCGTAATCCATGTTGGCACAGTTTGGCACAATTTGGCACAATAACTGAAATATGGAAAAAATCTTGTCCAAAGCTTCAGCTACGTTAATAGTCTTGTTTTCTTGCTTATGGGACATGATTTCAGCAAAAAAAACTCCTAAAGAAACACTGTAAAGGGGGGGTAGAAGCTCATTTACGCCATCTTGCTGCGCTTTTGGGAACCTTTCATTCACAAACGCTTTCGACGTTGAGCTTCTGCGTGTCCCTACCCCCCGACCATCTGTCCAATCCGGGAGCTCTATATATCGCTGGAAAGCTCTGATTCTGAGGAAGCCAATAAGCTCAACCATTTTGGGACGGACAGCATCGCCGACGAATCACACGACGCGCAGCGTGGAGAGACCACCTCTTACGCACGGGGAGTCATTCCATATTTGGTGACGTCATGAGGCCACGGAGCAACAGAAAAAATACAAAATGGAGTTTTCGCGAAGCTATCGACCGGACATAACAACAAACGGACTTTTATCGCTATGGAAATAACTTTTTGTTGAAAAAACGGCAAAGGTAAGACAAGATTTACATGCTTGCTTGGTTTTCGCTGGCGTTTTTTCGTGGAACTTTCGCTCCCTGCTCTGAAAAGACTTCATGCAATGTTAATGAGTTGCATATCACTGGATTCAGCTGGTTGTTAGCTTTCATTTAATGTCATGGTTTTGGTGTTTCCGTTTATATTGTGGATACATATCGCACATAAACAAAAACGTGGTCATGAATTATACTCCGGACATGTTGTTGTTTATTTGCATGGCGTTCGAGCTGTGGTTCATGAATATGAAATTGAATTAGATATTTTTTTAGAGGAGATTCCGCTGAACACAACAGTATTTAATATGTGTGGGTTATTCTCAGGGTTCGTGAGCTATGAGTGAAAATGTAACGCACAAGGGGGCAAGTCCCCGGTACCGGGGACTCTCGGGCTTAAGAGGTTAAAAGGCACAATGAGGCACAACTCAGTTGGAGTTTTTGAGCAGGAATATCACACAGATATCAAGAAAATCTAATATTTACACAAACCATCAAACAAAATCCTCAAGAAGTCATTGACCGATTCAGTGATGCCATTTCCACTTGTTTTGAACCCGTTTGAATCCTGGTGGTATGCAAGTAAAAACACAACGATTGTATAAATGATAAAATACTTGAAAGAAATTTTTTAATTGATCACTACTTCTCAACCTTTGACCTTGACTCAATATAATCTTTGGCCTTTCAATAAACGGCTTGAAAACCATTGCCTTAGAGAGAAGTGCTACACTGCATTAGTCCAACCAAAAACCTTTCAAACCTTATTTATTCAGTCATCTTTTAAAGCATACAGTCAGAAATGTCCTTGGCACTTAAAACGCCAGTGCTTCTCATATGCATATCACCAAGTACAAGAGAAAGGTACTGCGCCACAGTGGTTTCTCCTCCACTGCTTTGACAAACATGGAAAATTCTTCTTGTCATTATCCAGCAACAGCAGCGTGTCTGCCAGTGCAATCTGCTTGATTTATGATAAAACAGCAAAGCAGTTCATGTGGAATAGATGAACATTCTTGAACATTTTATTTGCATGTCGAGGATAATCAAATGCATGAAAAATTGTGAGACCATAAACTAATAGGCAAGCTAGATTAGCCATAATAAAATTATGTTAAACTGGTCCACAGAGTGTCTCTGATAAAAACCCAAGACTGCTTGAGGGGGGTTTCTTCACCAAATTTGAACTGCTAAAGTATTCTTATCACAGACAGCAGATGGGTATGTTAAATGGCAAGTTTATTTGTATGTGGATTTCAAATTTCGTCTTGAATGCATTTCTGCTAGGTTACACATAACTGGAAGCTTCCAAACTGAAATTAATGCACCAATGAATGTTTATTTGGGGAAGGGTTAATGGGGCCAGTGAAAGATGGCAAAGCCCATTAAAAAATAAGTCTATTGGAGAGCATCCTACCTTAAGGGTTTAAATGACTGTGTTTGTTGACACCAGTGACCTTTACAACTATGAACTCACCTGTGTGTTTAAATAGCTGCATTAAACCAATCTAATTATTGCCTCAGGTCTGACATTTAAAAACACAATTGTTAGGTGATAAGTTATGTATGTGGATATCATTTAAACCTTTTTCCACAACTTTTTTCCCACTTAAAATAAACATAAAAGTTATAATAAGTAAGTAATATAACTATAAGAAGTAATAAAAGTTAATGTGGTGCTTTTTTATCTAATGTAGGGGTTTGAGTCTCATGCAGAACTGAACTGTTCCTAAACAAGCACAAAGCTGTAACAGTTGTGGTGAGGGGTGGAACCAAAGGCACAGAGCCCACTTATCATTTTCCCCAGCTCTTGTGATACTGAGTGAGCTCAACCTGTTTACCAAAAGAAATTAGACACAGTGATAAAAAAGAAATAGAGTAGCACACACTTTGCTTTTTGAGCCCAAACACTCGCTTACCACCTTTAAAAACCTAGTGTTATTCTTTCTGTAAAGGGGACATGGCAACTGCAAATCATTGAGGAGACGATAACCTTGGATGGGTATTCCAGCATGAGCCAAACACAACAAAGTCAACAAAGTGGTGGCTAAAGAAGAAGCATGTTAATGACCTGGAGTGGTTTAAACTATACTATAGAAAGTTTGTGGAGGGGCGCAATGTTTGAGTGGTCACATGCCACCCCAGAAACCTTAACGACTTGGAGAGGGTGAAGATAGAGTAGGGAAAGGAAAGTAGAATAGAGTGGAAGAAAGAGGCAAGAAAATGGGAATAAAGTAGAGAAATAGGGAAAGTGGGAATGAAAGCAAAGAAGAGTCAGGTAGCGTAGATTAAAATGGAAATAAAATGCAAGTAGAGTAACAATGGGAGAAAAGGAAAGTAGAGTAGAAGAAGAAAAGAGTATGAGAAAGGGGAAATAAAATGGGAATACGGTAGAAAAGAGTGGGGAGAGGGATAAGGAAAGGGGAAATTAAAGGAAGATTGAGTCAGGTAGAGTAGGGAAAGGAAAGTAAAGTATGGTAGAGTAGATTAAAATGGAATAAAAATACAAGTACAGTAACAATAGAGGAAAGGAAAAAGTAGGAGAAAGGAAAGTAAGAGTAGGGTAGAGTATGAGAAAGAAGGAAAAATGAGAGTACAGTAGGAAAGGCATAAGGAAAGGAAAGTTGAGTCAGGTAGAATAGGGAAAGGAAGATAGAGTAGGATAATGGGGAATGAAAATATGAGTACAATAGAGAAGAGTATGGAAATAAGGAATGAAATGAAAGTTGAGTCTGGTAGAGTAGGGAATTGGAAATAAAAAAATGTAGAGTAGGGTAGGGAAGGACAAAGGAGAGTGAAAATGAGAGTAGAGTAAGGAAAATATAGGAGGATAATGGAAAGGGTAGTTTAAGAAAAGGGAAAAGAAAATGGCAGTACAGTAGAGAACAGGATAATGAAAGGAAAGTTGGTCGGGTAAAGTGGGGAAAACCAAGTAAAGTACGATAGGCTAAGGAAAGGAGAAATGAAATGAAAGTAGAGTGGTGTAGAAAAAAACAGGAATGAAAATAAGAGCAAGTGAAGGGTAAAGGACAGGAGAAAAGGGAAAGAAAATGAGAGTAGAGTGTGGAAATGAAAGCAAAGCAGAGGTGGAAAAAAATGGAAAAGAACAATAGACTAGAATAGAGTAGAGAAAGGAAATGAATACAAATAGACACTAACCATTGCTTTGAACCCATGTGTAGGTTACTGGGGCACTCCTGGCCACTGGAAGCTGCTCTCCTCTTTCTATTACCAGCTTCCTGTTATCTAGGATTGAATCCTTAATGGGACGAATATGTTTTGGTAAGGCTTTGTAGAACCAGGCTCCTGAACGTTTCCACACCTTTGAAGAGACGGGGAAGGAAAATCAACTTAAGCTTAATATGTGGAGACTTTAGGCAGATACTTAGAACACAGTATTAATCTACACATGGAACATTACAGCTGAACAGAGCATTGCGACGGGTGGGTGTAAACGTTTGTTCAGGGTCATTTGAAACGTTTCTGTTGTCGTTTTGATTTGAAAACAGTAAACACCAATATTTGACAATAAATGGCTAACCACTAACCTTGAGTGGGAAAAAGATTTATTATTCATATGTTCTGAAAAATGTCCAAGAAATAAAATAATTTAATATTCAGTAAACTCAACTGAGCACAACTGTAATTACTTTAGTCACTAATACTAAGCCTTTGAACCGCAATTTTGCACTTGAAATAATACATTGTTGTCTTCCAGTAGCATCTCTAGCAAACAGGGTCGACCAGTAATGTCATGATAAATCACATGCATGTGTTTCTTTTCACCATTGAGTGATTCTGGGAACACATTCACAAGAAAAACATGTTAAATATTTAGTTGTTCTTTTTTGTGTTCAATATAAACGTCAAAGGCAAATGGGAAGTCTCACTTTTAAACTACCCAGGGTAACAATTTCTCCTGCCAAGAATGGGAAGGGTATACTTTAAAATAGCGCTGCAATCAGTCCATTCACAGAATAATTTAACTTGCACAATCAAGAATGATGGCTTTTTCCCAGAAAAGATTCACTTACAGAAGATACCATGTAATTTAGTCAAATAATATCCATTTTTGCAGGGGGAAAAAGTGAATGCCATGACAGTTAAGCCTTTAAATTTAGCTCAAGAAACTTGTACAAAGAACTAGTCTTACTCTACACTTGCCAAAGCACAGACTCCGGTCAGTTTGGACACAGCTGGGAGTCTGTGACTGCAAAAATGCAGCATGTGCCCAGGAGCACATTACATTGATGATCAATTTTTATATTTGTGTCTTGGTCTCTGTAAATGTCTGGAAAATGTTATTTAATGCAGTTTGTGAAACCGCTTTGATAAACGTGTGTCTCTTTCTCTATCTTTTGTCTCTGCCGTGATGACAGAGTGTGTTATTTTACTAGTTGTTTTGTGAGACACTAATCCTCAGCTTAAAGGGAAATTTAAAAGCTTAACAAGCTTAACCTGGTTCATAATGCAAATCATGTGATTTCAAAATGAAATGGGACAGACTGGATCAGCTAAAAGGTATATTTGTAATATTACACTCAAACAAATATAAAATTGACTTATGAATATGATTTTGTGAGATGGAAGGGACATCTCCAGCTGCTATACACCTTAGGAGGGATAAAATATGGACGAAACGTTACCACCTGATGGCACCGGGTCATTTGCAACCAAATTGATTGGAATTTGACCACTGACAATTAAGCTTAAAACAAATAAATTTAATAATGAGCATGATGGAAAGGTTTTGAGCCTAATGTGCCACAAAAACCTTTCTGCCAGATGCTGACCCAAGATTATTTGATAAAATATCACCCCGAAGTTCCAGGATCAACTCCTATAACACTTCCTAATTACCCTTTGCTGAAGCTGTTCCCACAAACACTGAAAGTAGTTTAAATCCAGAGGATGTTTCTTTGTCTAAGAAGCCCCTCTGAAACCCTTGTTCAAATATCTATTTGCTCAGATTTCAAACTCAGATTACAAAAGTCACAATAAACTTTTTTTTAAAAGACTAGGCAAACAGCAACATTTGTTTCACATATTTTCAACAAGCCAAATTGCATTGTGATGGTAAAAAAAAAGGTTTTAAAAATGCAACCTCTGAGTACCTCTTTGAATACCATTGGCTAACAAGTAAACCACGACCATATCCCTTATCGTTTGTTGTTAAACAACTAAAAATGTGATTAATATCTCTAAAGACTTTTAAAAAGGGACCGTTGTCTTTAGCATTGGATACTCATCATATAGTGCAAGATTTCTCTCACATATTTGGCATATAAATGAAAGGGCCAAACCACTCAGGACTTTTGCCTCTTGACATTATAATTAGCTCTATATGATAACATCATTCATTTGATTAGGAAAGCAACGTTTCATGAAATTAGTTTTGGTTGCTGGTAGACTCCAAACTACAGATCACAAGCTGTTGAGTTTTCTGTATTGAATAATACAATGAAAATAAAACAAAAAGACATTGTGCAATTAACGATTGAATTATGCTATTGCAAATAACTTTATTCTGTAAGAAAAAAAAAACATTTTCAGGCATAATTTATAAGATAAATCAGTTTGCTATGTCACTGGTTTAACAAAAAAAAAACTGTCAGTGACATGATATAATGTTCCTTATGTCACTATAAGTTATATAAGCCAACACGTCTCTATCATTTACCAAAATGAAATAGATTTCAGAAACTTTGGTAGCTAGGGTATACAGTTTAGGAGCCAGTAGTGAAATCAAAATTTTAAGTTGTTCCTATGATTAACATAATCAAACCTCTATTTTTTATAATGTTTTTTTTTTTTCAGTTGAATTTTTTGTTTGTTTTCCAAAGTTTGATCCCGTGGTAACTCAATGGAAAATGTTCCCGCATTCTCAGTGAAGGCAACATAATCATATGAAAAATATAAACACACTAAAGTTTTTTGGTGCATTGAAAAGGTCCTCTTGACCTCTTGCCTTGCTCCATCTCCAGCATCCTTCTACCAATATAACCACTATCCCTCCTCTGCACATGTCCAAACCATCTCAATATGGCCTCTCTGACTTTGTATTGAAAACAACCAACCTGAGCTGTCTCTCTGACGTGTGAACATTAAGACCAGAGGCTTTAGTATCTAATATTTCTCAATGTGCGCTTTGTGAGCCAACCTTCAAATAACAAGGCGTAACATTATGAGACAAAGATCCCCGTTTTGGCACCAATGGTTTTAAACTGTAAAGGAAAGGTTTCAAGGAAAATTGTCTGGTGCCTACAGTGAAACATGTTGGTGGCAGTGTCATTATGTGGGGCTGCAGGAGTTCTGGGAGCGGCATTTCACTCATGAACATGAGTAAAACTGAAGATTTTGTGATCCAAGTAAATTATTAACCTGAAATTAATGTTATGGAGTTAAAGAAGTGTTCAATAAAACTATTCTTTTATTTATTGAGCTACTGATTGAAGGAATAATTTTCATTTAGGTTGATCACTGTAGATACATCAAGCCTTTTAAGAGGACAACAATAAAGCATGAAAGAAAGCTCCCAATAGTAAATTTTTCAATATTTATAAGCAAATATTCGGTGAATGACAAACCACAGCAATCAAATATGTTCATTTATTGAAAATGCTAGACATGGCAAAGCAAAGCTTGAGAAGGCCGAGACACACAAGAACAGAGCAGACAGCTGTGAAGACCCTCATTTGGTCAAACTGAAAAACAGAACATTGCCGAAGAGCACCTTGAAAAAGACTTGCAGATAAGAACAGGGTCTGAATTTAGAACTGAAGGATGCTTCGAAGTGCAGTCGCTTTCTGATACACCCCATTGCGGTACTTGAGTGCGTAAAGCTTAATTGGATTCTCAGTCCTCTGTGACAAGACTAATCAGAGTCATCTTTGGAGTATCATAGAGGATATAGGTATTGTTGACACAAGGCAAGCAAGAAGAAAGGAAAGTAAGTTGAGGGTATTTTGGTTTTCATGATGTGTGCCCAAAATCATTAACATATCACAAAATAAAGACTTGAAATATTTAACTCATTATAATAAAAAATGAAATTAAGCATTTGACCCTTTGACAAAAAGTAGGCTTATACTTCGGCAAATTCCCAGAGTTCAGCTCCAAGTTTACCGACATCTCTGGAGGGCTTTTGTTCCACTAGTATTTGCAGGCCCTTTCCAAGTCTTTCAGGTTTGGAGCATAATGTGTGGAATGCAAACATTTATACCAAACAGGTGCAACTGATCATTACTGGCCATGTTTCTATCCAAAACGTGAATTAAATGTATGCAGAAAACTGGAGTAGTGCATGAAATATTTCCGAATAAAGCACCATTTGAATCCAACGAGTTTAAGAAAGCAAACGTCAAATTTGAGTAACAGATTAGTCATTTTTAAATGATCAATATATCATCAAACATGTCAATAAAAATGTGATCAAGGCTGCCTAAAGATAAAAGTGATGTAACTCCCAGTTGAAAAACTAACTTATGGAAATTCCCCAGTTTTCAGAAGAGGGATGGGTTCAGGTAACAGTAATGAGTAAAAAGCTGGCTATTTGTCTGGATTTGTATCAATGTTTAAATATTAGTGGTTACATTTGCAATAAGAATAGTGTGACGTACCCTTTGATTAAAATTGTTTCATAAGTAAATTTCATTACTAAGGCTTACTTATACATATAAAGACCCAGGGACAGAAATGGCACATATTTGGTGGCTTTGGTCTTAGAGTCCAAGTGATGGATCAATAACTCGCCTTTTTATCGTAAACTAGCCATTCGAATATATGACCCACAGCCCCTCGTAGTTTCGTATTTTATTCTTAAAGGAGTAGATTACCAAACTTCATTTTCCACAACTTTGCTGTTCAAACATTTTTTAACAATTATCAATTGAATATAGCCTGACTGTTCTAATCCACCCTGACACGAATCTTCATCACAAATACTCTTTTATCTTCCACACACTGCAGAATTAATGCCATGTGGGTTACTGCAAGAACCTGGGAATTCAATATAGAAAATTCAGTCAATATTTTAACAAGCTAAAAAGGATTTCAATCATGCCTTCACTTTTCTAACTGGAAGAAAAAATACTGTCCTTGTTGAGCTGTAAGAGCCTGAGCAAGAGCATGAAAGGGAGAAGATTTTAAAAAGTCCAACACTGTTTATGCCTCAGGGCCGAGTCTTCTGGATATACATCACAAGGCGTAAGAGGCTAGTAAAGAAGACATGCTGAAGCAGCGGCCGGCTGATAATGCATTCTGCTGCAACCATTCCTTGACTGACAGCTGCTTCCTTAAGCCTTTTGTGGCTTCACAATGATACCAGGAAAATATTAACAAGGAGTCGCTAAAAGGTCAAACAAATTCCTGAACAGCTCTCAAAAATGCAGTTCAAAGATGCTTTGCAAAGGTACTGGGAGAGGACGTATTGAACCATTTAATGGCACCAATCTGTAACAGTATTGAAAATATCATCATCTACATTCAGTGTGAGATCAAGTATAATCTCAGTAAAATAAACAGTAAGAGAAAAAGAGTTGTAGATTATTAATAAGCATGATATTCTTGCATTGATCCCATATTGACAGACAATTTACCTCGGGGTACATTACATTTCATTACATCACTTCATTACAGTTCAGTCTGAGAGGGTCATTCTGCTACATGACATACAAGTAAAAATGTATTGTGGTAAGATAAATGGCACAAACATAAATTTAGCAAAAACCAACAAAAAAAGTGAAAACCTAAATGAAATGAACGTTTTATTGAAATAAACTCATTTTCTATGTTTTACAGCATATTGTATATGACAATATGACAGAAACTGAAGAATATACAGATTTAGAGCTAGGGTATAGATTGAATAAAAGACAACAACAATTTAAATGGTAAAAAAAATATTTGTAAGATTTGTGGCTATAGCAATGGGTTTATTAAAAAAAGAATATGTTTTAAAAGATTTAGGATTCACGGTAATATAAAAGTTTTTAATAATATTAAGTAGGTAATATTAAACGATTTTTAACATTTGTAAACATCCAGACTTATAGATTCCTTTTTTTACATTAAGATACATTGGCGGCTTGATTGTATGTTCAGGTACTTTTAACGTAAAATGATAGATATTGAAGTCCAAAAAGCACCGTATTATGCTAAATAATGAGCAGCAGACCCGCGCTGAAGAACAATGCAGAGAAAGTGTGTTTTTTTTTTTTCAATTATAATGTAATAGGCTTTAGAGTTGGGTGGTGTCAAGCAATCTGGGCATCGACGATCTCAGAGAATCCAATCGAGATGCTGTGGTAAAGAGGCTCGAAAACCCTCCAATGTGGCCGAATTACAACTGTGCAAAGATCAGTGAGCCAAGAGTCCACCACAGCGCTCTAACAGACTGTAAGCTATCGAACATATCTGATTGCACTTGTTGCTGCTAAGGGTGGCCCAAACAGTTATTAAGTTTGCTATGTAGTTTTGGATTTTGTTTTATTAATAATAATAAAAATAAATAAATTAAAACATTTCATTTAAATTTGTTGACGTGTTGTCATTGACTGTAGAATTGTTGGATGATTGGAAACAATAAAATGTGACAAACATGCTTTTTTTAAAAAAAACATGGGTCTGTCTTTCACACCACTGTATGCACTTTCAGAATGTACCTAGATAAAAATGGTTCACAAAAAATGGAAATGTGTTCCTATATATACACATTTTAGTTTGTGAAATGTTTAAAAAAAAATACAAAAACATAATTTAATAAATAGAATTTAGCAAAAAAAAATATCTTGACGTATAACAGCTGAATCTTGAAAACACGGATAGATGCTCTCTTTCTTGGCATCCACTCTTGCACTCAATACATCTACAGAGACTTTAAAACAAGTGGACTAACAAATCTGCACTCAGCACTTCTCCGGCTGTCAGCTCTTTTCGCTCTGGCGCTGGCTAATAAAATGAACTAAACTATTTGTTTAGATGGAATGATGGATCCAGCCTTTGGGTAGTCTTTGTTCCCTGGAGATCTGAGCAGATCAATCCAATCCCACACTCAGTATAGATTCAGACAGCAGGAGATTTCAGGCATCAGCTCATCCGTTACCCTGCATGCCATTTCATTTGCATGAGAGCTTTCTTCGCTTGGCAGCATTATGACTCGAACCGAAGTGATATGTCTGATTATATAGGACTACTTGCCAGGCTGAATTATTGGCTTTGGATCAAATTGTTTGCAATTTGTGCTCAGTTTGAGCGCAGTATATTACAGCGCGTTCAGATCACATTTTGTGTCGAATACAAGGCCTTGCTAATCTCTGCAGAGCAGCTCCTTCTGCTATAAGCAAACATCAGATCAAAGCATTAGTGTGTGAATATAGCTGAAGTTCAATTCTAAAGGTCTGATGAAAAACATAGAGGAAATAATCCTTTAAATCATGGAAAGGTTCAAGAATGATGTTCAAAGAATGGATTTCTCAACACAAAAGCTGCATTGCTGGATCTCCAGGTTTGGCAGAGTGTGGATTCATGCATTACCTGTATTCACCTAATGTCACGTATTAAACTAACTTCACATTCTCAGTCTGACTGAGCAAAGCTGAGGGGCAAAACAACTGCTAAAAAGGTGACAACCATTACTGAGGTGACCTTGAGCAAGTCACCAGTTACTACAGCTCACCGGGCACCGCAGCCATGAGTGCCCAATGCTCCGGGTGTGTGTTCACTGCTGTTTATTTACTACTTGGATGGGTTAAATGCAGAGCACACATTCCTTGTATGGGTCACTCCATACTTGGTCCTAATATCACTTTCACTTTAGATGACCCTGTTGTGCTGAAAAACAAAATAAATGCACCCCCTTTGGTTACTATTATTTTACTTTGCACTATGTACTTTAACACATCTGTAATGAAAAATAAAGTATAAAAAAAGAATATTTATTCACATTTGTGGCTAAAAATCTCTTTAATTACGAGGACAAAAAAAAACATCAATAGGACTTGCAAGTATACTAGCGTTAGCAAGCTAGTCATTTCAGTTCAGTTCAGAAAGTGCGTTTAATTGCTTTTTTGTTTATTCAAATGCTTTACTGCTTCTCTAAATAAACACATTTTCTAATATATTTGTGATCTTTTTTACCATTTGTGTTTGAGAGGCTGTTAGCTAGCTGGGCAGTCACTCGCTCAGGGTCACACGTGAAAAGTGAAACAATCAGAGGACAAATGACCCCTTACTGAAGATGGCACAAAATAATACGGCAAATAACAATTAATTTGAAATATAGTAAAAAAAGTTCCTTCAACCACCAGGTAAAGGTTTGCAGTGGAATATCATGATTGCCTAAAGTCTGACCGAACATAAAAAGGGAACCACAAATAGAGGTTTCAGACATTCCAAAGACTGCATTTACATGACTTTTTGCGTTACTACAGTTATACAGTTACTACACTATATCTTACAAATAAAAGCAGATGGTGGTATCCTGATAAATATGCTACAAGCAAACTGTGAAATGCTCTTACAGGAAAGGGATATAAAAATATATCCAAGGAACTGCGAATTCCAATTAGAGTTTACTCTCTGATTAAGAAGTGGAAAGTGAGGGATTCTGTTGAAACCAACAAAACTTTCTGCTACAAATGCCAGAAAAACTCTAAGGGTTCTCTGAATAAATGTGGGGTGGCTGTTTCAAGGAGCACAAGGAGACACTTGAAAAATGGATTGCTTGTTTAGGTTGCCAGAAGAAAGCCAGTACTATGCAAATCCCACAAAGTAGCTGCCTACATAACACCGCACAACTCCTGGAACTAAGTAATTTGGACCAATGCGACCAATTAAACCTTTTAGCCACAATCATAAACATTACATTTGGAGAAAAGATGACATGATTAGAACACCATCCCCACTGTAAAACACGGAGGCACGAAACTGACGTACAGGAGATATGTGAGCTCCAAAAGCCCAAGAAAAATGCCATCAAAGGATACTAGAGCAGAAACTATGCATGGGACCTTACTGGACATTCCAACAAGTTCACTCGTCATTGGTGACACCAGGTTCTGTAGTGGCCATCTAAGTCTCCAGGCTATTCAAAAGAGCCTGTAACAGGTTAATATGTATATTATGTGGAATAAATTGTAAACGGAACACAAAAAGAGACACTAAACTCAACTGTAAATCAATAGTGTGTCAATACACCATCCGCAAAACGTCACGGAAGGGGTGGGCAATATGAAAAAAAATAAAATCACACATCACTATTTTTTCTGGGGAAATCCCGATCTGATCACGATTATTTCTCAAACTGCTTTTAAAACTTTAAAAAATTATAGAGCTACAATCTAACAAACTAATATACTCCATTCAAAAAGCATACTCTTAGACCCGGTCTCGAAGTACAATAATGTTATGAAAATAAAAATATTAACTGTTAAAATACTGCAAATGCACAGAAAAGGGCAACATGTTTCAGAACTGAAACAATCACAAATGTTTCTAGACACGCAGAGCACAACTTCCAGTGATGAATGAAGTGAATTGTCAGGCTTAAAAACGACTCAGACGTACGACTGGCCCATAAATCCCCTCGGGTCTTGAATTTTGCTTTGAATCTCGCTGTGGATTAGCAATCGAGGAAAAATATTTGCGACTGGGTATTTCGAATCGTGGATCTATGACTTTGAGCAGCCTTTTAAAGCCCTTGGTTTATAGAAATCATGTCTTTGGCCTGGTAAAAAGTCACGCATATGCTACTTTTGAAAGAGTTTCTCATTTAAACCTCGTAGTTTCTGGCTGCTTGTTTGTACCTGATGATGTACTCGCGTTTTAAAACTTGACTCTATGGATACTCTTTCTGATGCTTTCTCATGAAGTGGTTAAAAAGGTTAGTTAAGTATCATTGCAACAAACAATGGTTTTTTGCTCTATGTCTGCAAAAAAACACTTCCATATTACAGATGTTGATTGTTTTAGGGACCAACTCTCCTCTGCATCACCCTCCATTGTCACTGAGGGATTCACGGTTTTAACTGAATTTACTGCATAACAAAAACAACTGCCTTGGCGTCAAGGCGCCATCTATCGAAGTACCAAGGACATAACATGGTGTGCAAAATACCAGGCAATATACAGTGGTACCCCGAGATACGAATGCTTCGAGTTACGAAATGTTCGAGATATGAAACGTCTCGCAGGAAATTTTTTGCTTCGAGATCCGAAGAAAAATTAGAGATACGAACATTTATCAGCTGTTCTACTCTGTGTCGCGTGGCGCCTCCGGGTCTCTCAAAACACTTCAACAACACAGCGAAACATTATGTATAGATTACCAATACTAATACTTTGAGTAAGGGGGTCATCAAAGAAATAACGTTTATAACGTGGAAAGTGATGTTCTGTAGCGCAAGTTAGAAAAACACAGCTTGATTTTTCTCTGGTTTTCCATTTTTTTTCATCTAATTATACTCTAGTTTCTGAGAGCCATTGCACGGATTAGGCGTTATACATGTGAAACTTGCTTCGACATACGAAATGTTCGAGATCCGAAAGAAACCCTGGAACGGATTAAGTTTGTATCTCGGGGTACCACTGCAATGATTTTTCAGAAAAAGTGGATTGTGACATAATTATTATCGCATACAATCTAAATACTTTCACATCGCACAACCATACGTCACGGTTTCCCTGTACCACGTGACGTCACGATGGAAACGCTTGATGGCAAGTAATGTGTTAAAAAGTTTTAAATGTGGTTTATAGTATTAATTGTGATTTTAATTTTTAATATTGTGTGTACATTTAATATATATTGACGGGTCTGTTTTAAAAAAGTATAAATGTGGCTTTAAATATTGTGACAACTTAAAAAACGGCAAATAGCATTTTTTAAACTATCTTTTGAAAAAATTTATAGTGTTATCACAAGAAAGATGAGACAGCCCAAATACTGCCAGATGGCTGTGGGAAAAGAACTTTCTTTTGTCTACTCCGTTTTTAACTATTATGTACGATGTCTTTTGTTCATCGCAAGACTACCATGAATGGTAGTGTGCATTTCGCGGATCGTATACTGACTGTGTGTAATAAAACCCAAGAGAAATGAAAGAATTAATTTGGTGTTTCTTTAAAATAATTTCAGTCAAACATAAATGAGACAAGTGTAATATTGTAAATTATTACTACTGCTAAATTAAATTACTACTGGAACAACAGATACAAATATTAAAGAACATGTAAAAGGTCATGTACTGCTTGCATTAATGACATCAGTACCGCCTAAATTAAATCCCACATTGGATCACAGAGAAATAACTGTAATCTTTGTAGTGCAAATATCTTAAATTATCAACATCAAACATCAAAACACAGCAAAACACTTTCAAATCAAAGTAAATGTTTTAACAATGCAGCGTTACGAAACATGTGGCTGTCTGTGGTGCACGTTTGACCACATTTGAATATTTGCATTTCAGTGATTACTTCTTCAGATCATTAGGCTGAGCAAGGCTCAGGTGAAATACAAACTGTTGAGAGGTTTTTACAGTTTTCCTTCACTTTGATGAATCTTTTAATTTAAATCTCATCATCAGTCAATAGTTACAGACTTCCTCTAGTGAGAACATAGTAAAGTAATAGGCAAAACTTCCTTTTCTACCTCGAGATTTTGTTCATTGTACAATTTCCTAAACAGACCGAGGGATCTCTGAAGAGAAAATCACAATCCCTCATGAATCAGATCAGAGGTAC
This sequence comes from Danionella cerebrum, assembly GCA_007224835.1. Taxonomy (NCBI): domain Eukaryota; kingdom Metazoa; phylum Chordata; class Actinopteri; order Cypriniformes; family Danionidae; genus Danionella; species Danionella cerebrum. The sequence continues at coordinate 107,317 of SRMA01027005.1, forward strand.
AGCTGCACAAAGAGAAGGCGAGTTTTGATTTTGTTTATTTAGTTTGTTTAAGGACTACAGCAGCGTTGTTAATTGTGGAACAGTAACTATTTTGATTACAAGCTACACTATTATTGGCACCCTTCAGTTTCTCCTATAGTGACTCTTGAGCTGCCCACACTGCCTCAATGTTTCATGTGCAAAGACCCATTAGGCAAATTAACTGGTATTAGGTGACCCCCATTTTACCAGATCACAAATGGAAAAATACCAGTGGTGGAGCTCTGAACAGTAATCAGAATCTCAAACAAGCCACATTGCATTCTGCAAAACATGAAACAATTCCAGTTCAGGACTTTTTCAACGACAATCCAGCCTTTCATGAATCCAATCTCTGGTTCCACAAAAGCATTTCCAGAATCATCAGAGCAAACAAATGTGATTGATCGAATTCCTCCCAATGACAAGATAAAACTGAACTGTAGAGAGAAAGTTTCAGCCCATTTATGTGAAGTGCACAACTTTACCATTTAGAATATCATAATATATTAGTTTTAATAACATGCTTGATTTACATTAACCCTTTACATGAAGACTTTTTGAGATTTTGCTAATACTTTACTATACTTAAATTTTACTAATACTTTACTTATTTGCTCTAATAAAATGACATTTAAAACTGTTTTTGTGGCAATGCTTGCCGTCATTTTTTTGTACAAACTTCTCTTTTTTTAACAAAGATTTTTTCATTTCATTGCACAATAATTCTACAAAAATCCTGAAATACAATTCCAAGTAGATTTTGCCAAATTATCTTTTTTTTTATGTTTTAACAAAAATCAAAAGCATTAAGACAAAAAAAAATTATAAATCCCCCCAAAAAAGCAGAGACAAGGTCAAAACAATGTAAAAAACAAACAAACTGGCGAACCTTTCCTACACCGTATACACTGTTTTGTGCCAGAATCCTGAAAAACATAAGCCATATCACAGGTCTTGTACTTCAAGAGTTATCCCTACTCTTTTAAACCCCTAGATGACACCAATTTAGTGCCTGTAAAACGGCATTTTCTCTCTTTTTAATTTGAACTACCTTGGAAATTACGTGTCATGACTTGTAATGTTTGTTAAAAAACAAAAATAACTTTTGAAAACTTATAACCTTTTTGAAACCTACTCATTAAGTTTGGAACCAAAATGAAACAAAAAAATGGGTTGCGTCATTCCTACTTAATTCAAAACAGATGCTGTTGTGCGTGCAACAGTACTTCTAAGGGTTATGGGGAGACTCCACTTTTAAAAAAAGGTTTATTCTTGATCTTTCCTGATATAGTAAGTACTGTTTTAATCAAAAAGTGTTCAGCACCTTCGAATGAAAAGTTGTCATAAGCACCAGGTGGCACTATGAATATTCCAAAATGTTATCGTTCTGGCCAATATTCTTTTCACATATTTCAAAATTGTTCAAAAAAAGTACCTGTTAAATGTTCTGTGGCCACCTAGTGGCACTTGAATCAAGAGTTTACATTGTAACTTTCAATTACTAGTAATTTGATCACTTTCAAGCCCCCCAAAAATGCACCAAGCGCTTCAAAACAATAATTCTCTGAACAAATACAATAGGGTTCTACTAGGGGTGTAACGGTACGCTAAAATCGTATTCGGTTCGGTACAGTGTCTTAAAGAGCTCTGTTCGGTTAATTTTCGGTACAAAACAATAAGAACTTACAAAATCTTTATTTTGAAAAGCTGCCAATACACAGTAGAATTCTTGCAGAAAATAAATACAAGTGACACATTTGGGTGATATTTTAAATAAATTGCACTCTTTATAAAGAAAAACACTTTTTTTTTTTAAATAAAAAATGAAATACTGCAACTAGTTTAAGATTACCTATCCACATTTTCTGAAGAGAGCATAGATCTGGTTGCAGTGACAATATCTCCAGCAGTAGAAAATGTTGATGTGTTGCCTGCCACAGACCCGATCTCCGTGAAACAATGTCGGCATACAACTTTAAATTTATCCACTCGTCTATCCCCGTTATGTATTTTAACAGAGAAGCCAAAGTGTTCACAAACAGCGACCGTAGTGTGGTGAGAGGGTCTTCAAGCTCTGGCTTCTCTTTTGCTTTTGCCATGATACCATTTTCTTACTTGTCCTGTCACTCAATAGCGTCCATGTGGAAACTTGCCTAGGAACATTGTTCCGCTGCGCTTAATATCGGGCTAATAATAGATTTATATTATTTAATAAAAATACAGAATACCGAAACGGTACGCAAATGTACCGAACCGAACAGGCCGTACCGAAACGGTTCAATACATCCCAGTGAACCGTTACACCCCTAGGTTCTATGCACCTTCGGCACTCAAGCCCCAATAATAATATAATATTATTATTTACATAATATTATTTTCATAATAAAACTGTACACTTTTCGAGTGATATCGAGTTGTAACATCAGTGGAAATTATGCAGACTATTTTGCAGACTGATTCTATTGATCATTAGGCTGGGATGGAGAACAGTTCCAATATCGTGCTACAAACTATCTTTTTTTTTAAACACAAAGAAAAAACATTTATATATAGAGAGAGAGATTGGGGATTAGACACATAGAAGGCCCTCTTGTGCAGAAAAGCCATTTCTTGTTGATGGATGAGCATCACGAACACAGCTGGCTTATAGTTCAGCCTCCAGGGACAGGTTTGGCAGGGCCATGTTTATTGTGTCTGTGTGTTTAACCTGCGAGAGCATGGGCTGTACAACACGGGGCACTCACTGATAAACCACAGGTCCTTGGAAGGGAGCAAGTCTCAATCTGATAACAGCTCTGGCCAAAAGGATGGATGGAAATGGAATGGATGCGAGAGGTCCAGCATGGGGCCTGTGTTTTACTGATAAGACAAAAGATAGAACTTAAATTCACATTCAGCAGTGCGGCACATGAATCCATCCAAATCAATCTTTTGTTTTAGAAAACAAAAGCAGCACTGCAGTTTTGATGTAAAGAGACTATTTGCTTTCATAATAACAATAAATGGGCGGCACAGTGGCGCAGTGGGTAGAACTGTGGCCTTCCAGTTAGAAAGTTGCCAGTTTGAGGCTCTCCAGTGACCCTCCTGGAAGGAGTTTGCATGTTCTCCCCGTGCTTGTGTGGGTACTTCTGTTTCCCCGGTTATAATTTTTACATATAATTAGCAGTTTTATTTTTGATGTGCCTTTGCTAGATTCAATGATACAATACTTTTTTTGTGTCGTGTTGGTATTGCACTAAACATCTCCTTAACCCTTAAATGTCTGGGGCTACTTTGCAATATACTGTAATAAGTTATCTTTAAAATGTTTTTAGTGCCAATGCTTGATATTTTTTTAGTACAACCCCAGCTTCTTTTTTATTACATTACAAAATAATTCCACAACCTGAAATGTTCAAGAAAATGCAGTTTTTATGTTTTATTAAAAAAAAAAGTGTTGACAAAATAAAAGTTCATAAATTCCCACCAATAATCAAAGACAAAGTGAAAATGTGAAAATTTTATTTAAAAAAAGGAAAACTTTTTCTAAACACTGTTCCAAGCACTTTTTGTTCTATTGTACTTGTGTTGTACCAGAAATTTGAAAAACACAAGCCATATCACAAGTCTTATACTTCCAATGGTTATCCCTTATTTTCACCACTAGATGGCACTGATTGGGGGTCTGCAAAATGAAACTGAAAGATGATCATGCCTTTTCTCATTGTAATTTTACTCCTTTAATTTTCGTTTAAAACATTCCTACTTACCGTATTTTTCGGCTCATAAGACGCACTTTTTCTTCCGTCTTATAGACCGAATGCAGAGCGCCGCGAAGTCCGGTCACGGCCGTATGAGAGGCGTAAGAGCTCCGGAGCTCCGCAGCTAGGCCGAAGCAGCGGCCATATTTGTACACCCAGCGCTGCGCGCTGACGTCATCGCCCATCTCTGCCATAGCGCGGTCGTAACGAAAAAAAACTACATTTCCCACAATGCCTTTGGCTTCCGCATCCATACTCACGAGCGAAACTACAGAGCTCAGCTGCCGTTTCTCACACATTCAACGCATTTGAGTGATCTCTCATGCTACAAACCCGATTTCTCACGCTAAAATACATTTCAAGATGTGAAATGGGCACAGTTTCTTGAGCCTGACGATAAGATGATGATCGATCTGGATCGTCTTCAGTCTGTGAGGGTTTTTTTTCCGCTAAACATTCACTTGGACAGTTTCACAAACTTGGACAGTTTGATCATTAATGGAGTTATGTGGGTTTTCATAAGCTGATGTCCCCGGTACTGGGGACTCTCTGGCTTAACCTCTTAAGCCCGAGAGTCCCCGGTACCGGGGACTTGCCCCCTTGTGCGTTACATTTTCACTCATAGCTCACGAACCCTGAGAATAACCCACACATATTAAATATCTGTTGTGTTCAGCGGAAACTCCTCTAAAACGTATCTAATTCAATTTCATATCCGTTAACCACAGCTCGAACGCCATGCAAATAAACAACAACATATCCGGAGTATAATTCATGACCGCGTTTTTGTTTATGTGCGATATGTATCCACAATATAAACGGAAACAACAAAACCATGGCATCAAATGAAAGCTAACAACCAGCTGAATCCAGCGATATGCAACTCATTTACATTGCATGAAGTATTTCAGAGCGGGGAGCGAAAGTTCCCCGAAAAAACGCCAGCAAAAACCAAGCAAGCATGTAAATCTTGTCTTACCTTTGCCGTTTTTTCAACAAAAAGTTATTTCCATAGCGATAAAAGTCCGTTTGTTGTTATGTCCGGTCGATAGCTTCGCGCAAACGCCAATTTGGATTATTTCTGTAGCTTTGTGGCGTCATTACGTCACCAAATATGGAATGACTCCCCGTGCGTAAGAGCACGTCTCTCCACGCTTCGCGTCGTGTGATTCGTCGGCGATCCCGTCAGTCTCAAAATGGTTGAGCTGATTGGTTTCCATAGAATCAGAGCTGTCCGTCGATATATAGATCTTCTGGATTGGACAGATGGTCGGGGGGGTAGGGACACGCAGAAGCTCGGCGTCAAAGCGTTTGTGAGTGAAACGTTCCCAAAAGCGCAGCAAGATGGTGCAAATGAGCCTCTACCCCCCTTTTACAGCGTTTCTTTAGGAGTTTTTTTTGCTGAAATCATGTCCCATAAGCAAGAAAACAAGACTATGAACGTAGCTGAAGCTTTGTACAAGATTTTTTCCATATTTCAATTATTGTGCCAAATTGTGCCAAACTGTGCCAACATGGATTACGCCTGAACTTTGTTCAATCAAAACCTTTACAGAATATTAGTTTCTTGTAGTATGAACACCAAACTTGCTACAGATATTCTTGACATGTAG